>CAIGRN010106659.1:0-19434 GCA_903798345.1 Fraxinus anomala | reverse complement strand
TTTTGAATAGATAAACCTCAAACCTGATTTTTTAAAATTCGCAACTAAACACCTAGTTTTTGGTAATTTTCCCAAAATATGGACTACGTCATCCAAAATGGGCTAGTAGAAAAATATAGGAAAGGAAAATTTCATATCCAAGAGGTTAATTATAAACAATTTCAAAATAAAGGAATATGTTTTAAAATTTCATATCCAAGATATTGTTAAGTTTTATTTTAGGAAATAATTAATTAAAAAATATATTTTATTAAGTAAATATATTAAAGTTACAACTCTATATAATTTGGTTACAATATTGAATTAATTGGTCACAAATTATTTCTTGATCATAAATAAATTTTTTTACAGGTGACAAATCAATAATTCTCAACTTGTTTAACGGTTATAAATTATCAAATTAATTAGTCAAAAGTTATTTCTCGATCACAAATTAACTTACAATCAATCAAATACTTGGTCACAAACATCTCCATCCACGACCACTACCAACATCACCACTGCCAAACCAGACCACCATATCACCACCACAGCAACCACGACACCACCATATACAATTTGAACCCACCACAGCAGCAACATCACCACCGCCACACCAGACCCCATATCACCACTACATACAATTTGAACCCACCACAGCAACAACATCACCATCACACCTCACTATATCAACCACAACATCACAAACACACCATCTGAACCCACCACAATAACAACATCACCATCAAAGCACCATCGCCACGACAGGTCACCAACATCACCACATCATCAACTACAACACCGCCAAGCATCATCTAAACCTACCACAGCACCACATCGCCACTGCTAGGGGCACCACACCGTCGCCAACACCACCGTACCCAACCACCTGCACTACCACCGCATCCACTTTACACAACACCACAACCACTGTAATCACAAACCCAACTCAACACACCATCACCACCATCGAACCGTCAATCATCGCATACTCAATTTTTTTAAAAGAAAAAAGGAAGAAGAAGAAGAAGAAGAAGAATAGATATGCACGATGGTCTCTTGAGGTGGTCTTTGGTGGTAGTCTTCTATGCAATAAAGGTAGAGAATGGGTAGATGCTATAACAGCGACAACGGTGGCGCTTCGGTGATTCTACACACTATGAACCAGTTGTAGTTTTGCCGCTGCGAGGCACAGTTGTGCCAGGTCATGTGCAGCAGTGCACTGAGTTGAACTACACGCGCGATCGCTAGAGTGGCCAAAGCCGTAGGAGAGAAGAAAAATGTGGGTTGTGATTGTGATTTTGAAATTTTTAGAGTTTTAATGATTACAAATTAGAGAGAGAAGATAGATGATATTGAATATTATTAATATTAAAGATTTGAATTAATATATGATTTTTGTATAAACAAATTTTAGATGTGATTTTTTAAAGTGGATCTTAAAGAAGCTGATTGGGTGTAATTTCCAAATATAAGAATGGATAATAGTAAATACAATTTTAAAATTAACAAATTATATAAAAAAAAATTTCAAAAATTAGGTGGCATGTGATTGTGACCTCGGTTAAATGTTGTGATCTATACATTGAAATTAAATAGATCACATTTACATACCACACAATTTATGGTTCACAATACATAATAAGTTACAAATCACACAAGGTCACTTTCACATACTACACAATTTATGATCATAATTACATATTATTAAGTCTCAAATCAAATAATTAATATGTCGCAAATCACATTGTTAACTGGTCACCATCATTAGTGGCTATATTATTCTTATCCCACCTCACACCATCCCACTCTACCCCTTCCTTTATATCATAGCAACCTCAAGATCTATAGTTTCCAGATGGCCAAAATTCCTTCGACCAACCAACAATGACGATAATACTAGGATTTGATCAACCACAAAATAAGAAAGGTACGAAGTTGTCGATGCAAGCAAAAATCATTTGAATTTGCAATTGAATCCTTCGGCCATGAGTTACGAAGCAATTTCAATAGCATTTGGGATTTTCGGTTTGCCTCTCTGTCCAATCAATTTGAACGAATAATAGTAGCTGAGTTAACATGCCGACAACCATTGCCTCTCATTGAGCTTGCTTAGACGTCGAGCATATAGTGAGAAACACACTAGCAGCCTATGTCGTTTCACAGTCGGAGATTTTCATATTTCGTTACACAATAGGATATTTTCACAAGTGTATTTTGTACATTTATTTAGGTCATTAAACTAAGTTATGTTTTATCAATTTTTATTACTAAGGTATTTCATTTATTAGGTAAAATTCAATGATTAAACTTGAAATTGGAAGAAATGAACAAAAATCGACAAAAAATGGATGATTTTCAAAGTTTGAGGACCAAATTGTAAATATTTAATAGTTGTTTCGGACCATAAAAGATGATTGAAAGGCACACGAGATCAATTGATTGAGCATTGAAGCCAAATGATGAAAATTGCACCCAAAAAAAAAAAAAAAATTACCTAATTTTAAAATTAAAACTTAAAAAGTAAGATAATTTTCTCTTTAATGAAATCTGATGTTGAATACCAAAATAGCACAAACAAGCCCATTGCAAAATGCAACACTTTGATAAAACTATGATGTGTCGAAACAATTATGCACCAGAAACCTATTGGGCCTGGTTTGAGGATTCTAATTTGGGAAAAATTCATGACTAAGAATTTAACTATCACTCATTTCAAAATTAAGATAGAGGGTTTAAAATTCCAAACATTAGATATCTATTAAATTTTATTTCTGAAATAATTAATTAAAGATGTATTTTATAAATTAAATATAATTTCACAATTCTATACAATTTGGTTACGAATTAATTAGTTACAAATAATTTTTCGATCACAATTAAAAATTTTGTAGGTCACAAATTATTTCATTGTCGCAAATTTATCAAATTAATATGTCACATCTTATTCTTTGGTCAGAGATAACAAATTTTATAAATCACAACTTATTTCATTGTCATAAAATATTAAATTAATTGGCCACAAATTTTATTTACATCATAAATTATCAAATTATCGGCCACAAATTAACAAAATTTTAGATCACACATTATTTATTGGTCACAATTTATTTATTTCGTTGGTCACACATTAACTAATTTATTGGTCACAGTCAAATCATTTATGACCACCACTAACATTTATAACTATCACCTTACCCCTGCCACCAACAATATCGTCGCAAGAACCACCACAACCATCTCCTGACAGCAAAACTATAATTTGAAATGTCACAACCAATGCCACCACCATAATTACATATTTTTAATAATAGCAAATTATATTATTGTCATTAGCTTTAGACGCGCTCCTCCTATGACCACACGAATACTTCTCACGAACGACAAGAACCTTTGCTTGGGACTCCGATCTGATGACCAACTGCTTCATCTTCTCTCTAGAATAAAACACATCATAAACCTTGTCAATGATGAGAGTATTTCGACTATACAAGATGGTGTCCCTGAATGTCATATATGAAGCGAGCAACTAATATACCAAATTCAACCTTAAGTCTTCTTCATTGTGACATCCATGATCTCCAAATCAGCGACGATTTCCTTGAATGTAGATAGGTGATCTTCCAACGATCCACCTTCTGTCATGCGATGGAAATATAAGCGCTGCTTTCGATGCAATTTGTTGTTAGACTCTGAATCATGCATAATTGCTCTAATTTCAACCATAATGCGGTGATATTTTTCTCCTTTACCACGTCATGAAGAATTTGATTTAAAAGATGAAGATGTATTATGTGATAGGGCCTTCCGAACTTTATGTTGCTTCTCTTCCAATATCAAAATTACGGGCATTATATTAAGCCTCAACAAAGCATCATTCAAATCTAATTGGGCGAGCAGTGCTCGTATCTTGATCCGCCACAAAGAAAATCTAATGTTGCAATCCAAAAATGGAATTTCATACTTCATACTTGCCATCCTGAAACAATCAAACTTGGCATTAATACAAGAGCAAACTGACTCTCTCAAGAACTGCTAAATCCTGGGTTCTGATATCACTTGTTAGAAAACTGAGCCAATTGTTATGAGTATTAAAGACGAAATAATGGGCAAGATGATAATAACAATTACAAAGAACACAAGATTTACGTGAAAATCCAAATGGGAAAAATCACGACAGAGGAGAATCACCACATATTTATAATCAAAAAATTCTTAACACAGTAGAAGAATATAATACAAATAAGAGTTTAATACAAGGTGAAATTTTATAATAATAGGTAAAATCAATAACTAAGTATGTGAGTTGAAATAGGAGTCCAAAAATTGTCAAATACGTCGACTTTGACTTCTTCAAGACTTCCTCAATGCATACAATTAACTCCCAATAGAACTTCCAATAGAATTCGAGTCACAACCGAACTCTAACAATTTTCTTATATTTTTTCTCAATTTCTCATCACTACCAATTTTCTCTCTAAAATCTTACAATTTTGCCACACAATTCTCTGTCCGAATTCAATTCACTTTAGTGCCAAGCACATCTCACAATAGAGCCTTAGATGGTATTTATAGAGAAGTCAACTCCCATTTTCTTTGATGCATGCAGTCAACGATACTATCAACTAAATCTCAGGGTATTTTTGATTACATTTATTTTTTACGAAAAATGTCAATTTTTCACTCAAATTCCTATTTAAAATGTTTGATTACTATTTTTTTTCATGGAAAATATTTTCGAACTTCTAATAATATGCCAAAGGAAAACATTTTTTTTAGGGAGAGTAGGTTTTTGTTTTTCTCAAAATAAGGAAAATATTTTCTTTTCTAAAATATATTTTCCATGCCAACCAAACACACTCTAATTTCTTTTCAAATTCTGAAGGCATTAACAGAAAAAGATCCCAAATACAATATGGCAACTTTTTTTTTTTTTTTTTCTTTCCATACAAGAATTTTAATAGAAATCTTCTATTTCACAAATTTGGGTCAAATGAAACAGTCCTTTTACATAAAATAGTGGTGTAGAGCAGTGTATTTGCTCTATCCTTCAGCAATGATCATGGGTTTGAATTTTGCTGCCAAAGCCAATTTTTAATGTTAATGGTTGATGTTTTCTAGTGCTGCGACTTGAGGGGTTGTGGTTGTGGTGGCGGTGGTGGTGGCGTGAGGGTAGTGACGTTAAGGATTATTATATCTTTTCTTTATCTTTTTAAATTCTTGTTTGATATTTTACTTTTCTTTTTCTATTATTTATAATAATTAAATAAAGGAAATAACGATATTTTAACATTTTTTTAATATGCGTTATAACTATTAAATGGTTTCGTCAGCTAACTAAAATGTTACCACACTTTTTATAGTGTATGGACTCTGCGTGCCACTGATGAAATGTTCGAGACTTCATGAATAAAACAAATTATGTATAATTATTTATCAATTTATTTAAAAAATAAATTGGACGAAGGCAAAATGAAAATATAAAAAAAGAGATAATTATTTTACTATAATTTCAAAGAAGGCGTACCTTATACCCCCTAAATTTAGGGCGAAATAATGTCAAAAGATTCACCGTCGTTATCATCTTTAGTTCACAAGTGTATATCTAAATAAAAATTATAAAACGTACGTAACAATGGTTATGTCGTGTCTTGTACACCGATGACGTGTTTAATCACATTAATTAGATAATACTCAACATTATAAAAATGTTAAAAATCGTGTTAGTTGTGCTATTCAAAATAATTCAATATTAAGAATTATTTGTACATATCGGCACAAGGATTTGCCATTCATGACTCTCTACCTATAAATTGACCAATTGCATGTCAATTTTGTAGGCAGATCTTACAACAAAAGAACTTACCCAGTACAGCATTAATCAAAGCCTTTGAATTTGAACTATTCAGATGGCAGAATTGGTACTCCAAGGGTCACATAAAAGCAATAAAAGGTAATAACCGAAGGTTGATTTGGCATACGAGGGGTTGACATTTTTTAGTTAAAATTAAGTTCATGTTTGCATCTCATTCTTTCAAAATTATTATTTTTATATACTTATTTTCAATCATACATTCACACAATAAAATATTTTACGCGTAAATTTAAAACTTTTCCCGACTTTTTAACTACACATTCACCAAAAATTTACTATTTAAAACAATATTTTTCCAAAATAATGCCCACCAAACATGTGCTAAACTTGGTCGACCTCCATATTGCTTTAAAGATCAACTTTTTATTTCAAATTTCTTTAATTACTTATTTGCAAAGTATTTAATTATTAATTACTTTTACTAAAAATATATTCATTCTGGTAATAATCTTTTTGTCATCATATAATATTTGTGAATATAAATAATTTAAAAAAATGAAAATCCAATAAAATTTGACCTTTTTTGGGTTGACTTAAACGAAGAGAGGAAAAAAGAAGAATAATTGATCAAGCCAAGGGTCACAAAACAAGATTAATAAAAATTCCGTGTAGTATGAGCCGTTGCCAATCTGGTTTGGTCAATATGGGCAGCCAACTGTGCTGTAAACGTATTTGTAGTTCCCTCCTGTATTTATCTGTTGTTGTCGGTGATGAAATGCTATATTGAATTATTTTAGTGTCAATTTTATCTTTTGGGTTTTGTAGAAGAATTTTTCGATAAAATTATCTTAATTATTTTAGTGTCAATTTTATCTCTATAAGTTTTTCTAATTAAAAGAAGCATTTTTAAAAATTAATCTAACGAGTTCAAAAATAATTTATGGGTCTCAAAAATTCATTGTGACATTTCAAAAGTTGTACAATGAATTTGTGCAACTAGTTTTTGTATTGAATTCTTAAATGAAATTATGTTTTATAATGAACTATTTTATCTTGAAACTTTTAAGAATTAAGCTAGTTAATGTGTGATGTGTAAAGATCGATCCTCATCATTGATTTGAACAGTTTTACAAAACAATGATCAAGATCACCACCAACTCATGTGAAGAAAAATAATACAACCTTCAATAATCAAACCAACACAAAGTAAGTTCCAAATCAAGTAATAACAATGAAATCAAACTGTCAATATAAAATAAACACTTCCCTTTCGATTTCACGAAGATTAGCACCCAAAAGTGGATTGAACAGGGTTTAGCTTAATGACCCAAAACCACACAAAGCAGCTCTACTAGAGACATACCAAGAATCACACTTAAAACCACGAAGAAAATCGTCCAAGGAATCACGCAAAGACTGCTGCACACGGAGGCATTGAAATAGGGGAAAAACCGAAGCAGCAGGAAATCGAACTAAGCAGCCAAGTCGCCGAGCAAGATGCCGACAAGGTGAGGTAGAGAAGGTCTCACAAAAGGGACCACACAAAGGATGCAACAAAATCACAGAGGTAGCAATCGAAAAGTCTAACCAAAAGAGGCCAAGTGTTAAAGCCGTGTGTATGTATTATATAATAGGACATAGGGCACAAATATATATACATTACACTTTAGGTCAAGTATATGGGAATGCAACTCTCAGACCAGCTTTATTTAGTGGGTTACCAGTTGTGTGTTATGAGTTGACTATTTAAAATAGTCTCAACAATGAGTTTCAAACGGACCATATGATTTTAATCTGATCCTACAAATTCATCATTGCCCGAATTTATTTGATATCAATATAACTAACATTATCAAACTAATTGTACAAGTAGCGTGATTGAACTTTTAAAGAGGAAATAAATTTGTTTCTTTGTGCTTTATTTTCGGCAATTTACCTCATAGATTAGTAATTTGTCTTTCAATTAATATAAAAATACAATGATCAATTCATTTAAAAAAAAAATCTATTTTAATTCAACTGAATCGAATGAAATTTTATAATAATAACAACAACGGGTTGAGGTTACTTTCGTGCCTCATGTCACTTACTAAACCAAAATTGAACTTTTCCAAACTCTAATCCTTATCTGTTATACTCCTTCACGGTAATTAAACACGACTTAATCATATGTTTTAAGTTTGAATGAGAAAATTATTTGCTCACAAGCATACACTTAAAGACTGGGTAAAGTTGTCATTTGCAAATTGCATGTTGGAAAAGTCCATGCCCGAATTTAATTTCTTGTAATAAAAAACAAATAATGACACTCTTACCTTCACACAAACTGCACACAATTTTCCGTGTTTTGACTTTCTTATTTTGAATCTTTCTCTTTCTTTATAGATACATATAAAACCCAATCCTCCAAACTCATAAATCTTCAAACCAATCCACACAACTCCTCAACAGCTTCACTTTCTTCTATTTACGTAAAGCTTACAAAGTTTTTCTACTTCTCTTCAGCTTAATTTTCTTGCTTAAAATTGTTTAATCACTTTTATTTTTTTTGGGTCAGATCTAAGGTTTACCTAATCTGGATCTTTTTAATTACTTCTGCTATGGATGAAATTGAAATTCCATCCTACTTTCTCTGCCCTATCAGTCTGGAGATTATGAAGGATCCTGTTGCGGTATCTACCGGGATAACATATGATCGGGAGAGTATCGAAAAATGGCTGTTTTCTCAGAATAATTATACTTGCCCGATAACAAAGCAAGTTGTTATGGATTCAGAATTGATCCCAAACATCACTCTCCGGCGGTTTATCCAATCGTGGTGCACCCTCCATGCTTCAGAAGGTGTCGAGAGGCCCACGACCCCGAAATCTCCAATCAGTAAATCCCAACTTTTGAAGCTTTTCAATGATGCCAACTCTCCAAACAAGCAAATGAAGTGCTTACAAAGACTTAAATCCATTGTTTCTCACAACGAAACGAATAAAAGATGCATGGAAACTGCAGGCACTGCTGAGTTCTTAGCTTCGTTAATCGTGAAGAAAACCGTAGAGGCATCTTTAGCAGAAGTATCAGAAGATGTGATTGAGTTAAGAAGAGCAAGTGATGAAGCCTTAAGCATTCTTTATCATCTCCAGCTATCGGGATCTGGCCTAAAATCCCTATTGCAGGATAATATCGAATTTATCGATTCCTTAACGAGCGTCATGCAATCCGGGAGCTATGATTCTCGAGTCTATGCTGTCATGCTTCTGAAATCCATGTTCGAAGTAGCGGATCCAAATCAACCGATCAGTCTGAGACCCGAATTCTTCCTCGAATTAGCAGATATCTTGAATGATCAAATCTCTCAGAAGGCCTCAAAAGCCACACTGAAAGTTCTTATCAGTGTATGTCCATGGGGAAGAAACAGAATCAAAGCAGTGGAAGCTGGAGCAGTGCCTTTGTTGATTGACCTTTTACTCGATTCTACGGACAAAAGGGCTTCCGAATTGATACTTGCGGCGTTGAATTTGCTATGCCAATGCTCTGAGGGAAGAGCTGAATTGTTGAATCACAGTGCTGGTTTAGCCATTGTTTCAAAGAAGATTCTTAGGGTTTCATCTACAGCAAATGAGAGCGGTATAACAATTCTACATTCGATATCGAAGTTCTCTGCAACTCCTGGAGTTTTACAAGAAATGTTGCAGATTGGCGCAGTGGCAAAATTGTGCCTGGTACTTCAAGTTTTTGATCGAGGATCAAAGACAATGGAGAAAGCCAGAGAAATTCTTAAATTGCATGCAAGAGCATGGAGGAATTCATCATGCATTCCAACGCACTTATTGGCTTAATATCCGTCTTGAGGTGGAATTATTATTAGGACATGAAAATAATTAATTTATGGTCGTATAATTTTGAATTTTGATCTGTTGGAACACATGGCAGAAATTAATTCATGTATGGGTCAAAAAGCTGTCTAGCTATATAGAAATCTCAATTTTATAAAAAAAATTCTTATATCAATTTTGAACTCTTTGGAAAGTTGAATTTTAGTTGGAAAGGTTCCCTACATCGATTTTTCCTTTGTCATTTAAAGATTGATTTGGATTTCAGTTTCCACTATATATTTCACTTGTTCGATAAATTAAACATTGAATATAATTTCGATTTAATTTGGTTATATGTTGACTGCATTATTGAATGAGTTTGAATTGAACAAGTTGAAGGCAAACTTAGAAGAAGTCAAGGTCGAATAACTTTGTATTTTTGCATTGTAAATTTATAATTATGTACTTACTGAGAAAAATTTCCATAGCAATTGACTAGTAGTAAAATGAATTAGGTTTGACCAAGTTTTAGCCAGCCAATCTGTAGATTTCTAATGAAATTTAATATTTGCTTTGGAGTTGAATTTCCAATATTTTAGATTATTTTTCGGGTTCTAGAAATGAACAAACAAAATTATTAACAATAAAATACAGACAATAATACAGTCTATTATTGCTTGTATGAAATTTTTTAAAGTAATCCAGCGACTGCAATGGAGATGCTCTCAAATTGGCTAGCTACGAATTCAAAATCTTATGAAAAAATTACATGATTGGATTTGGTAATATATATAAAATATTCTACATGCATATTTGTTGAGGCTCGAACTTATGATACGTTATATGCTCCCAAATTTTGGCTAAAGTCGTATTACTGGAAACACAATTTTTTTAAAATTGGGGCATTTATTACAGGATGGTGACATGTGTCCTTATCGTGGCCCTTCATTTTACATTTTTGTTGTATTAGATATATACACACAAAGTGCCTTTTCACTTGGCACTTCTTGTGTCTGTTGAGTTTGAGAGAGATATGCCTTTTTCTTTTGGTGGCAGGGTTTTGATATGTGGTTTTATTCTCCCTTGAAAAACTAATTCCAGACTGAGATCTGTATTTCAGTCTCTGATGTGTGTAATATTTTGAGTGATTACTGTGAGAATGAGAGGATTCTTATAGTTGTAGTTTAGAAGATGTGTTGAAGTTTCTAGGGTTATTTTTTTGTAGATCTGTAGTTTATTGTTGAAAAGATAAGTGTTTTGTACTTCTTTCTTGTGCTGGAAGAACCTATTTGTAATCTTTGTTATCATTTTGGGCTATTTAGTGCAACGGAGTATATATTCAATTTATTAGATGCTCAATGGAGGGATGTAGATGTTAGATGTGATCATCGAACCTCTGAGACCTTTTCAATATTGTATATTGGAAAATAAAATATTTTATGTTGAACTAAACACCAATGACATGTATGACTACTTTTATAAGAAAAGTGAGTAAGGATGAAGTTTTCAATAATAATATAGCCCATTTAATGACGATGTCATTTGTGTATGTCAACCTTATAATCAACTAAATAGAATTGCAATTATATATTGAGTCTCGTCTGGAGAGCTAGTTGAATTATATTGCATTTAAATTTTGTAATATCTCTTTATGTAATATGGATGACACCATTTGCATATCTTAATCATATAATTAATTCTATAAATCTACTGTGGGTAAGCAAATAAAGCGAAAGGGAAAAAATCAGTTACATGAGATTCAGAGACTGTATGACGAGGTTAGAGTAAAACTATCAGCTACATGGAGTCGATCGTGCTTGTAGGCCTGCAATAAAGAGGTATCATGTGCGCTCAAGTCGCATGTGGTTTGTACTTTGTAGTTTTATGGCTTTGATGGAGGTATAGGTCTTCGACCTTTTTACTCGAAGATAAGAGAATATTAATAAAGACTATGACGAGTTATAGACTTTCCAAATGTAGGGTATTGTCATGAGATACTTCACTTTATGATGTCGACGAGAAATAAGACTAGAGTGCTTGGAGTGTAATTGTTTAACTTGTATTTGAACTTCCCATCTTTACGTATTTTCGTATTTTACTTAATTGTGATTAGTAAAATGAAAAAAAGCCAATAATTAACTCAACGTAACAGTAATGTGAAATCTAGATAGATTGCACAATCTAGAAGGAGTTTTAGAATAGGTTGTAGAGGATTTGGCTTATCTAGTTGTTTATGTTTAAATCGAAGGACAAACATACGACTTAAGAATATCGAAGGTACGATCTTTAACTAAATTAGTAAGGAAAAATTTAGAGTCAAAGAAAGTAAATTTTAATTAAAATCTTCCAAAGTCTACTTTCTTTTACAACAATTTCGAGTCGAATTTAGGAGCTCTAATTCCATAATTTAAAGAACTAGATCATCCCGGCACCTTCCAAAGCGAAATCTACTACTTGTTAGCATCACTATCGGGTGGGGTGTCTTCTTCTGGATCATCAGTTTGACATTTCCAAATGTAGACAACCGTAGCCTTTGGAGTTTGGAGCAGTAGATTAAGTCAAGTCATGCCTACTTGAATTCATATGCCGTTGCATTAAATTTGGAGAATTAATGATTCTACAAATTTTTATTAATATATACTCTTTGATTTTCTCAAACATCTTGGTCAAAACCAGATAAATTTGGCAAACTCTTATATATAATGAGTACAACAAGAACCTCGATAAACTACAATTAATACATGGTGGTCAAAACCACCTATAAAAGTAAAATAAAATCTAATCTACAACGAGATATGGTAAAGTTGTTAAAATTTTCGATACAAGATCCATTAGAGTTCTACATTGTGTAGCTTTTTTATTGTTATCAAACTCTTGGACCAAAGTAGGAGAAATCGAGACATGCTTAAGGGTTTTGTGAGGGTGAAAATCGGATTAGAACAAAAATAAGTCGTGATGATATTGTCACAATTGATAACCGGCGTAAAAGTTATGGGTTCACCGAGATCCACTACTAAGGATTTAATTCAAGGAACATAACGTCATGTAGTAGAGACTGAGAATTTTTATTATTGGAAAAGTAATGATAGAAAGTGGTATTTTATTCATCGAACAATCAGACATACTGTTGCGATATTATTATCTCATAAGTAGAACGATGATGTTNTAACGTCATGTAGTAGAGACTGAGAATTTTTATTATTGGAAAAGTAATGATAGAAAGTGGTATTTTATTCATCGAACAATCAGACATACTGTTGCGATATTATTATCTCATAAGTAGAACGATGATGTTACTGCATCGTTTTATGAGGATTGATTATGATGTCATCTTAATTAAAACTAAACCTTAATCCAAAGATTAATTTGATTTTGAAGTTGACCTTTCCTTAACTAAAAAAATACACATTAATAATAATGGAGAAAGCAAGTATCGAGGCAAAAATCAATTATGGAAATGGTTAGGAGTCCTAGTTTCACTAATTAGCTGTACTCGTGTTTAATTCATATTTTGGTTCAATTTCGTGTTGTCGGTCAATAAATCCAAGATAAAATATTAATGTTCATCTTTCTAGTACTATTTAGCATATGTTTAAATATCAAACATTTCTCTCCCTATTAATAGTTTTGGTAAGGCCAACCTCATGAATAAGTATAAACCTCTCAATTTCTTTAAAAAATCATGAAAAGCAAGATTGTGTGTTCGAGCATGAAATCTCTCTATTTAACATATTGTAATGAATATCATATAATTTAACACTCGTTAACAAACATGAAAGTAAATCAATCATGTCAATTTAACACAATCTAATAAAGAATCTAAAATAATAAATTAAAACGTGAATAGAAGTCAATTAACTACATCATTCGTACCCACAAATAATATATATATATATTATTTTAGAAACAAAAAGATAGAATGATTCTCTTTAATATCTATCTCGAATCTCCAAAAACTCGAAAACCTTTAAATTTGGATATTCAATAATTCCTATGACCGTCTCTTCTCACCAATACGATAAATTATGCTGTTCTTGATGAGAATTTCATGTATAATAATATGGATTGGATGATATGGGGATCGTTTTCGGTGTTATTCGGGGGCGGATGCACATAGGTGCATGTTTCAGCTCACCCCACAAAAATTTTTGGAATTTTTTTAATTTTTCATTTTCACCTTTTCGTTGTTTGCACGAGTTTTTTCTTTCAAAATATCGGCTTCCAACTTTTCTCAAGCATCAAATCCCATTCTTTCCTTCAAGACCTAGATATATCATTTTTATTTTTATCAATTTTATTTAGGTATATCAATATGCTTGGATTCATGCATTATTGAGCATTTCTGCAGACTTATTTCTTAAAAAAAAAAAAAAAATGGGTTCTTGCTTAAATTTGTGCCAATTTCAAGTCTTGACTTCAATATCACTTCTAATATAAGCAATAACTTACCCTAATTTGTTGGTTTTAAATTTCAATAGAACATTTGAATTTATTGTTGGATTTTTATTTTTATGGAACTTCTTGTTTTCAATTTGTGACCTAAATGGAATATTCAGACTTTGACATTTGCTTATTGAAATTGATTTTTCTTTTATGGTTGAAATTATTATTTGGAATATATTAGCATTCATTTATTTGTTGAATTTTATGTCAGGCAATCATTAAAAAAAATTTAAACTGATAATCTTAAATATTAAATGAAGCAAAATATTGGTGAAACGAGAGTCCAAGAGAAAAATGATATTTAGAAAAAATATTTAAAACTTAATTGTTGACCCTACAACGAAGAATGTCTGACTCCGCCACCAAGTGTTACTGAAATTGGAATATACATAGGGATATTTGGAAACCCTAATGAAACGAACCGAAACGAACCAAAATTTTCGGGTATTTAATAAATGGAACCGTCGGGTCCAAATATAATTATGGAACCATTCGGATACGGTTCCATACCATAATTAAATTTTTTTAATATTTACAACAATACTACATAAATACAACTAATGATATTCACTACATAAATACAACGAATGACATTGTCATTCGTAACTTTTACAAATTAACGTAGTCCAATTTAAAAACATATAAATACAAGTTATCCAATAAGATTAATTCATTAATATATATACTCATACTAAAACAAGTTGTCCAATAAAATTTGAGCATGTAGATGTAGGTTTTCAATTTATCAAATGATTTGTGATCAGTGACTCAGTGGTTACCGAATGAAAGTGTGAAATTGAAAAGAGAATGATAAAAACTTAAAAAGTCATAGATCTTGGGCTAAGAATAAAATTAATAATTGGGCCAAAAAATTGAATTTAGAAGTTGGGTTGGGCGGGGCTGGCTAAGCAATGACTTAGATTGGGAGTTAGAGGATTAATCATTAAATTAGTTAATTTGCTAATTTATTTAGAAAAAATTAAAATAACTTAATATAAAAAATTAAAAAAATTAATTAAATTTGGTTCTTATTCGGTTATTCGATTTTGGGTCTAGAACCGAGAACTGAACCGAACCCGTCGGTTCTTGATTCAGATACCCGTTCGGGTATTTAACTTATGAAGAACCACTCTATTCGGTTCGAGTCCGGTTCGGGAGTTTTGTCTAGCCGTAGCGACCACGAAGCTTAAGTCGTGGCCTTGACGCTTGGTTCTTCAGTTTATTGTACAATCGATCCCCAACTTTCTACATTCTTTAGTTTCAACCTTTGAATTAGTCACCTAACTTTTCCTAGCAATCATTTTAGTCCTCAAATTTTGTTAATCATCTATTAATATTTTAATTCTTCCAATCAAGTCGAAATATTTTTCGGCTTTCATCCAACATTTATCTTTTTGTCCAATTAATGCTCCAAATCACTTCCTTTTATTTTGTCCATCTTAAAATTGGAAATTTAACCTACAAAAGCATAATGCAACATAACGTGGGTAGAAGTCGCTATATTAATCAAATTTTAAGCTGATTTAGGAATTTAGATAAACGAGTAAAATACATTTATTAAACACTTCAAACTTAAATTTTGCTAGTCCCAAGTAAAACCATTTACTTACCGAATCTAACAAATGTAAAAATAAAGAAAAGACACTTATAGAGACTTCATACTGAGCAATTTACTAAGAAGTAAAACTTTAACTCACTTGTAATTAAAATATATATTTTTAATTTAAAATGTATATGCAGAAATATTACTTAAGTAAAAAATTAACGTATAAATACTTATAAGTAAAAAAATCTACTTATTAGTTAAAAATTACATATAAGTAAACAATCAATTACAAATGAAAAGGGCAATATTATTTAGGGAAAATTTCAGTCACGGTATCAAATCTTTCACTTTTATGTTGATTTGACCCAAACTTTTAATTTGAAACACTCACGGTATCAAACATTTCAAAAACTTGTATTTGAAGTCCAAATTAATTGAAATCAATAGTTTCTCTGTTAGTTGGCCAAAAATCAAAGACTTGATCGAATAATGACTAATTTTTATAGGGCAAAAAGGTAACTTTATATTTTTCATATAAAAAATTAAAATAAAAGAATTAAAAAAAAAAAACTATTCATCTTCTCCACCCACCCCGATCCACTCCAAAACCAAAAACCACCGAAACCCCAC
This sequence comes from Fraxinus anomala, assembly GCA_903798345.1. Taxonomy (NCBI): domain Eukaryota; kingdom Viridiplantae; phylum Streptophyta; class Magnoliopsida; order Lamiales; family Oleaceae; genus Fraxinus; species Fraxinus anomala. The sequence continues at coordinate 3,215 of CAIGRN010106659.1, read as the reverse complement.
TCACCAAGCATAACCACCACTAAAATCGTCGACACCACAACAAAACCGCCAACCCAACCGACTTGAGCTATCATCTCCACAATTTTCAATCCTGCCCCCATTTTCAATCGTTCAAGTGATTGCAAATCATGTTTCAGAAGATTTTGAATGACTTTTTGACAAGGAAATACCCTATCTGCTATTACAGCAATCCATCATAATCTACCTCAATCCTATTCTCCCTAATCCTATCTCCCCTAATCTATACGGTGTACCAAACATACAAACTGAATCCATGACCATTTCTAAGTGCACAGTGAGCCAACAAGATGCTTCCTTGCATTCCAAATTTACAATCCATGACCATTTCTAAGTGAATGTCAATAGAAGGTATATTGTTTAAATTCAAAGTGCAAGCAGTCAACCGAATGTTCCCTTTTTTCTAAATTACAACAACTAAGGCTAACAACTAAATAACGGGTGTGGCTAAAAGACCCTTCTTTCTCCCCAATTACTGATCTCATAAAGACCCCTGGATGTGGAAGCCCAACTTAAGCATAAACCAAAGGGAAAATTTGATAACTAGGGCAAATAAAAGGAAAAGTTGAAAATATTTTGCAATATAGTTTTATGAGAAATATACTGTATAATCCAAGAGTTTCTAAAAATAGTAGGTGTCATTTTAACTAAACTAATTGTTTACTACAAATAACTGGATTGGACCTCAATGGTCAGGCTGTCAACAAAATGAGGCACACATTAAATAAGGGATTGGTCTCGAAAGCCTAAAAATCAGCACAAAATAACGGCAAATTAATTGTGAGGTTGCGGGGTTGTAGGAGGAGGTGGTTGGGACCGGACAAAGCATTTGTCAAACGAGACTTAGCAACACTAGATACTTGAGATAAATCTCCCATATAACGTACTCCAAGGATTGCGATCTTCCAAACTCTACAGATGGTATGGATAATTCTTTACCTGTAGCAGCCTCTGTCATTGACTTTCTCCTTGCAGTATCTTCATTAGATTTAGCCTCTGTCATTGCCTTAGATTTGGACTGGATCTGGCATCACAGTCCAACAGTTGTCCACCTTTATGCCGGTGGTTATACATGTAGCTTACCACTCGAACACAATTAACGAACTAGTGAGCAACAGTTTCCTTGAATCATCTGGTTGAACCAAGTATCAGTACTTGCACCAGTTTAAATTAACCAGTATCAATGTTCAACATTTGTAAACAAGACTTAAATTTATTTAGAGATAGTAAATTTGTTCCCATATTAGATGGATTATACTATGTAGAAATTTTCTCAAGAAATAAAACTTCTTTAGAAATAATATATCTAATAAAATGCAATTTAACATCAATGATTCAATATGTTTAGCTCTCTCATGAAAAACTGAATATTTACACAAGTGTATAGCACTCTGATAATCTAAATATACAATTACAAGATTACTTAGTTCATTTATCTCGGATAATAATCCTTTTAACCATAAAGCTTTCTTCATGGCTTCTGTAGTAGCAACAACAAGTTGAAATCACCATCTATTCCCAACAACATGTTATAGTTGAGATTTTCAACTCACATGTTTCACTCAAAGTAAACACATAATCAGTAGTAATTTTTTATTGTCCTTATTACCAACAAAATCAGAATCTGCAAAATATTTGAGTACTACCTTCATTGTAGGAACTAAAACACAATTTTAAGTGTGAAGACCCTTTCAAATATCTCAGAAGCCATGTTAGAGCAGTCTAAGATTGGCCATAAACCTGCTAAGGGTACTAATGGCATGAGCTATATTTGGTTTAGTGCAAATCATAGTATACTTCACAGACCTACGATATTCATAAGACACATTTTCCATATACCTAATGTGAGATTCATTTATTGGACACCCATTTTTACTTTTGAAATCACTAGCAAGAGGTAATGACACCGAGTTAGAGTTATGAATTGCGAATTTTGATAATAACTTTTCCACATAAAAAGTTCGTTTCAAAATCAATAACCTATTGGATCTTTTTCTAATTATGTCCATTCCAAAGATTTTTTTACATGATCTAAATCTTTCATATCAAATTCAACACTTAAAGATTGTGCCCAAAAGTTTAGAAAAATAACAATTATTTCCATATTCATACTTTTTATTGTGATGAACATTTCATGTAATATAGTAAAAAGTTATGTTAATAATATTCGAATTAATTGGTTAATTACCATGTGGAAATATAAAGGGGATAAGGTGGCTACCCTATACATAGCATCTTGCCACACTAAATACTTAAATGAAATATAGCATAATAGGGTTAAAGGTGACAAAATAATGATTAAGGAAAAATAAATAAATTATTAAGTAAATTTTCAATTACCACTATAAATATGGGAGAAAGAGAGAAAAGAAACATACAACAAATTAAAAACCAAAGTAACTTACTAAGAAAAGCATTGCAACGTGGATTGCTTCGGGATTGGCAAGGGAATGTTATTTTTGGATTCTATCAGTATCTTGGGGTTGTACTAACACTTTAGCGGAGGTATCAGCTCTTAAGATAGGCCTCCAAATATGCTATGCCCTTGGCATTGACAGAATCTTTATAGAAACAGATTCTAATGTGGTGATCCACTGGTTTTATCATCATGTTAACATGTCCTGGTCTGTTCGTCTTATTTGGGAAGACATTTTGGAGTTTACACATGTTATATCTATTAACATATCACATATTTTTCGGGAAGAAAACTAGGCAGATTCTTAAGCACGTCTTCGAGCTCAATGTCATTCTGACTTCTTAGAATCAATCTATAGTTTCTCGGTCCACACAACAGGTTGCATCCATTTAGATAAATGTAATATGCCATCTTTTTGCTTCCAGTAGTTGGAACTATTGTAAGAGAAGTAGCATTTTCTCTTTTACTGCTTTGCATTTTTCCTTTAACTCTTGTCTTCATTATAAGGGAAGTAGTACTTCTTCATTTACTGCGTTCATTATCTCCACATGTAACCACGATTTTCCTCCTTCACAAGTGAGGGTATATTAATAAAATCCTGGAGGTACCGCCTCCTTTCCCAAATAAAAAAATAAAATTTCCAAGCATATATTATAATTATGTTTATTGAGTAAATTTTTTTTTTTTTAAAGTTGAACATAGATTCAAGATTTTACCCATTGACTCTGCATTGGATATTTACATTGTATTGGATAACCCTTGATATGATTATTGATTATAC
>CAIGRN010106648.1:0-11409 GCA_903798345.1 Fraxinus anomala | reverse complement strand
AATAAGTAAAAGCGTGTTTTAGAAAACACAACTCTTCCCACAATTAAGGTAGTACAATGACCAGTGGTTCGAATCTCCAACACTTGATTAATGTACAACACAGTTACGAGTTAACAATTGGCTCTATTTTATGGTAAGAGGCAAATTTGCTAACTCAACTGTAGTAGAGACAAATATTGTTGTCTTGGATCGAGTGGTTTAAGAGGTTTCTTCGAATGTACAAGTCAGGTTTCATTACTATATTGAAGAGTTAGCACCAAAATATCCGTTGCAATGGGACCACCTTTACAAAGTAGATTTCCTGAAATTGGAGGAGTTTGAAGGAGAAAACTTCAAAAGATGGCCAACCAAACTTCATTTCTTGTTTAAAACTATGTTGACCAGATGAAAGTTTGGCACAATCAATGAAACATCACAAGTGGGAGCAAGATGATACATATGCAATGCAATGTCAAATGCTCTAAATTTGATCGATATCACAAGATAACAAATGAAATTCAAGATAATTAAAGTCAAAAGTACATGTTCGAAGATGTGACAAGTAAGAAATTTTTGGCTTCTAAATTTCATCAATGTCATATGGTTGACAATAGAAAGGTAATGGAAAATTTTCATGAAAAAAATATATCAATTCCAACAACACAATATGACATTAATGGATGAATCTTTTGTTTTGTCCTTCATAATTGATAATCTCCCTCCCTCTTTGAAAGACTATGAGAAAAGTCTTAAGCACAGGAAAGAAGACAGTTCCTTTGAAGAAGGTTTTAAATTCATAACTCTGATGACCCAGTTGGGCAATATTCCAAGAGAGATGCAACAATTACCTAATATACTACAAAATTTTTTACCTAATTGGCACGTGCCCCCCTATTGGGGGGATGCCTGCCGCACAATTGGGGGGGGGGGGCACGTGCCAATTAGGTAAAAAAATCCTGTTGTATATTAGGTACAAATAGAATTATTCATATTCCAATGTTTGAAGAAAGGGCTCGATCCTCAAAATTGGTGTTATTTGGAAGGTAAGATGTGATTGGATTTTGTTTGATAATGATTTTTTAGTTTTTTGATATGAGATATCATGAAAATAGTGCTACAATATTAGAGAATTTAAAGAACTCGACTCACATTCATTTCATAGAATTACATTTGTATTTACAACTTACAAGTGACTTATAACAGTCGACATTCTAAAGATAAGTTATAGTCCCTGTTTGATGGGAATTATAATCAGAATTTTAATTTTAGTCAATGTCAAAAATTAATTTTAATCACATAGTTAATGTGATCTAAAATATTTCAACCACAAATTTCATCAACTTTTATTAAAATATACTAAAATTTTGATTTTAATCTCTACCAAACAAAAGATAAGATTATCAAGATATATACAATAACCATTTACACATGAGTTAAGGTTACCTATACAAGAGATGAAAGATGCCTTGAGAAAGCAGTTGTAAATGGAATTTCATTCGATCTTTGTAGAGTTAATAGGCTTTGTATCTGAAAATTGAAGACTTCCTCAAAATATTTTTCGAAAAGAAAAATTCAATATGCAAATCTTGTCACCTCACAAAACACCTCCCATATTTTCAATATTTCGTCATTGTAATTAATGTTATTAAGATATGTTAAGATTTGTTAGAGTCACATTAGCTTATCTTTAGAAATAATCTTTACTATACATATTTAGGTATTTGTAATCCCTTCATTGAAATGAATTAATTGAGATATTATTTGATTGACTCACTGTTAGAATCGTGATTTACTCATGTAAATGTGTATATATTGCAGTCCATTGACTGTAAAAGTGGAATAATACATACAGTCTTTTCAAATCTTATTTCTTAATATGGTATTAGAGCAATGATCCCATTGCTTCTTTAAATTTCCACCTACTCTGATCACAATATGACCACCTCTACGATTGATCCCGCAAAGCCTTTATTCATTCACCCTTCTAATCATTCCAGCATGATCCTTATTCTAAAAGTATTAGATGGACTAAATTATGTCATGTGGAAAAGATCGATGTTGATAAGCCTCAGTGCCAAAAACAAATTGGGATTCATCAAACGAACTATTCCCATCCCAGATGAAAAAGATCCAAAATACCCTTCATGGCTGCGCTGCAATGATATGGTGCTATCATGGATATTCAATTCTCTAGGTCAGGAACTCACAAATAGTGTTCTATATGCTGAAACTCCTTCAAAAATTTGGACTGATCTTCAAGAACTATTCTCTAAAGGTGATTTATCTCATCAGTATCAAACTCAACAATCCATTGTTGAACAGAGACAAGACCAAGAATCAATTTTTTCTTACTATACAAATATGAAAATGTTGTGGGATGAGCTCACCACTTGTAGCCCCTCAATTACTTGCACCTGTGGAGGACAAAAAGACTTAAAGCAAAGAAAAAAGGATAAAACTTGGACAATTCCTTATGGGATTAAACAAGACATACTCTACTGTTTGAGGACAAATCATGCTCATGAATCCTCTACCAACTATGAAAAAGGCATATTCACTCTTATGTTAAGAAGAAAAGCAACGAGGCCACATTGAAACAAAGAGCAATGATCTTATTCATGCCATCAATATCAACACTCATGACAACTCTAAGGAGTCACAATCTGCTACTCCATGGCAACAGAAACAATGGTCATCCTCCCATTCCAAGTCACAAAAGGATCGAAAATCTCTAATATACTCTTATTGTGAAGGCACTACTCATACTGTGGATCGTTATTACTATTTGAATGGCTTTCCAGTTGGTCATAAATTTCATGGCAAAGAAATTCAGCCACCAAATCGTAGTAGAAAACTTGCTCCACACTAAGCAATTATATAGATCCGTCACAATTCCCACAGCTCTCCACGAATCCTACTCCCCAATTCACTTCTAAAAAACTCGCTCAAATCAATGCCTTCTTAAATGGTAAAAATTCTACTCAAGCGAACTACACAGGTATTTCTGTCCCTTTCTGCTCTTCTTTTACTGCACAAAAGACATCCTTGAATCACTGGATTATTGATAGTAGCGCCACTAACCACATAGCCACCTCAGTTTCAATTACCTTTCCTTTCTCTTCTCAAGTAATCTTACCTAATGGTGCATATTCTGAAATAACTGGCATTGGTTCCACACAACTCTTAGATCGCATGCATGTTAAAAACAATCTTTGTGCTCCTTCTTTTCATGTTAATTTATTGTCAGTTAGTCAACTTACAACTACCATGAATTGTTCAATTCACTTCTATCCTACTTTTTGTATATTGCAGGACCTAACTTCGAAGAAAATGATTGGTTTGGGAAAGCAAGTTAATGGCCTGTACTACTTTGTACCTTCAGTGACATCTGCACCACCTTGCAATCCAACTTCTTATCATGTAGATTCTACTACCAAAATTCCATGGCACCAGCGCTTAGGACATCCCTCCAAGGCACCTTCAAAAATTTTGAGTCATGTTATTCCTTCATTTGTATTTGATTTTATTCACTGTAATATTTGGGGATCCCTTCGCACTGCAACTCATACAGGGGTACATTATTTTTTAACTCTTGTTGATGATTATACTCGCTTCATGTAGATATTTTTAACGAAATTTAAATATGAAATGCAAGGGTTACCAAGAACTTTCATTTCTTTTGTCAATACTTAGTTCAATTGCCAAATTACATGTATTCGAAGTGATAATATCTCAGAGTTCATATCCATGAAATCATATTTTTCCAATCTTGGCATTTTATTTCAAAGTTCTTGTGCATCTACACCTCAACAAAATGGTATACTTGAACGAAAGCCTCGACACTTTTTAAATGTTGGCAGGGCCTTAAGACTTGATGCTAATCTTCCCTTTCANATGAAATCATATTTTTCCAATCTTGGCATTTTATTTCAAAGTTCTTGTCCATCTACACCTCAACAAAATGGTGTACTTGAACGAAAGCATCAACACCTTTTAAATGTTGGCAGGGCCTTAAGACTTGATGCTAATCTTCCCTTTCAATTTTTTTTTTTGGGGGGAAGAGAGTTTACTTACCACCACCTATCTGATCAATCGTCTTCCTACCCCTGTACCACACTATAAATCTCCATATGACATGTTGTATAACAAGCCACCTACCTACTCTAACTTAAGAGTTTTTTTATGCCTTTGTTATGTAACAAACATGCACCCATCACATAAATTTGACTCTCGTACAAGAAAATGCGTCTTTGTTGGTTATCCCATAGGACAAAAAGCCTACGTTTATATGACCTCAACAATCACCATTTTTTTTCAAGCCGAGATATCATTTTTCATGAGGAGATTTTTCCTTTTCATGCTTCCAAAATCTCACCAAAATACCATCTCTCAACCTGAGTTAACCGAATTCCTCATTGATTCACCTCCTCTTGTCAATGAGACTAATTCACCATTATCCGAGATCAGTCATACATCACATTTTTCTTCTCCTATGACATCTGCAGCACCTCCTCTTTGTAGAAGTGAATGTACCAAAAAACCATCCATTCATCTTCAAGATTTTCACTGTGGACATGCTAGTACATTGTCATCAATTGCACCTTCAAACCAGGAGTCTGCAACTAAGTCAGGTACTCGATACCCTTTATGTAACTACATTTCCTATGATTCTTTGTCATCTCATCGTAAAAATTTTGTCAACACTATTTTCAGTATTCTCGAACCCACCTCAAATGCATAGGATGTCATAGATCCCAAATGGCAAGAGGCCATGCAACGTGAACTTGATGCACTTACTAGCCAAAAGACTTGGTCTTTGGTTCCATTGCCCACTGGTCATCATCTCATTGGCAACAAATGGGTATAAAGTATCAAATAGAACTCCAATGGCACAATCGAACACTACAAAGCTCAATTACTAAAGGATTTTCTCAACAAGAAAGCTTGGATTACACTGAAACATTTGCTCATGTTGCTAAGTTGACAACTGTTCGATGTGTTCTTGCTGTTGTTGCCGCCAAACAATGGCCATTGCATCAAATGGATGTCACCAATGCCTTTCTCCATGGTGATTTAGAAAAAGAGGTATATATGACTCTACCATCGGGCCTTTGTTGACAGGAGAGAAACTTGTATTTCGACGACATAAGTCCCTCTATGGGCTTAAACAAGTCCCTCGAAATTGGTTTGCAAAATTCTCTCATGCTATCAAAAAGGCTGGATTTGTTCAATCACATTCAGATTATTCCTTATTTGTGAATACTTAAGGTCCATCTACAACTATGGTGCTCATCTATGTAAAACTGCTATACATAGTCTAAAACATTTTCTACACCAGCAATTTCACATCAGAGACCTTGGCCCTCTAAAAAAATTTCTTGGGTTGGAAGTTGCAAGATCCAAAGCATGTATTGTTATCTCTAAACAAAAATAAACTTTAGAGATTGTAAATGATGTTGGTTACTTGGGTGCTCAACCTTCAAATTTCCCAATGGAAATGAATCTAAAGCTCATGGATGATCAAGGTGACTTGCTACATGACCCATAGCGCTATAGGAGATTAGTTGGACAACTAATCTATCTCACAATTACAAGACCAGATATCACATACTCAGTTAACATTCTAAGTCAATTTATACATACTCCAAGAGAGCCTTATTGGGAAGCTGTTCTTCGCATCATCAAAGTCTAGGTCTTGGTTTATTGTTCTCATCAAGCAATTCTTTCAACTTGAAGGCTTATTGTGATGCAAATTGGTAAATTGTCCAATATATAGAAGATCAACTACATGTTATTGTGTGTTTTTGGAAAATTCACTGGTTTCATGGAAAGTAAAGAAGCAGAATACAGTCTCAAGATCATCATCAGATGTTGAGGACAGGTCCATGGCAGCCGCAACTTGTGTACTAACTTGGCTAAGATTTTTGCTTAATGACATACAAATTTCCACGAAACCAGCAAAGATGCTATGCAATAATTAAGCTGCACTTCACATAGCAGAAAATCCAATATACCATGAGTGCATCAAGCACATAACTCGACTGTCACATTATAAGAGAAAAGATACAAGATGGTCAAATTATTATAGAATTTGTTCCACCTCATTTGCAGCTGGCAGATGTTTTTACAAAAGGTCTTGGATGAAACGTGTTTAAGGAATTAAGAAGCAAGTGGAAAATGTTGGATATACATGCTCAAACTTGAGGGGGAGTGTTAAGATTTGTTAGGATCACATTAGCTTATCTTTAGAAATAATCTTTACTGCACATATTTAGGAATTTGTAATCGCTTCATTAAAGGAAATTAATTGAGATTTATTTGATTTCCTTGCTGTTAGAATCGTGATTTACTCTTGTAAATGTGTATATATTGTAGTCCATTGACTATAAAAGTGGAATAATACATACAGATTTCTCAAAATCTTATTTTTAATAAGATCGTAATAATCTTACCATTTTAATTTAAAATTGAAGTCTTAAAAGTTTAACAAAAAACATATATATGATATGATTATCAATCACAATATGTAAATAAAAAACATAAATAAAAGTGTAGAAGTGGGAAAACATTTTTGGACAACAACGTCCTTAATAGAAATATAAACTTTCAAAGTTACCCTTGAATTAACACGACATCTCCACAATTTGGTGGGGGATAAAAATCAAGTTTTTCGTAAATTTTGATAAAAGTTGAGAAAATATTTGGTTGAAAATAAATTTGAGAAATCTAGACTGAAGCATCGGGCCTCACACCTAACTGGGAATTAGGTTTGTTAAATTAGAATTGAAGTATGCATTTAACTAGCGACATTAGTTCGAGTCTAATGATTAAAACAGATTAAATTTCACTTACAATTCCCAACATTTGCCCCTTGTAGAGACTGGCCACGACCTTCAGTTAGGAGTAGATTTTGCTTTGCATCTTGTGTTGTGTAGGGATCTGAAAATGTCAAAACATGTGAGATCCAACGTCGATAAGTGAGCTAGGCATGCAGAGATAGGAGTAATGCTTTAATGGTTATATCACTTCGATGATCAAGTCAGCTACTAAGTGGACAACATGTTAAATTTCTATTTTTCTTTTACTAAAAATATATTTAATTGTATGCTATTTCGAGTTAGATGAAGTTAAGACTTGACCAACTCAACAAATTTGGAAGTCGGCATGAATCTATGTTTACCTTTTCAGATTAACGTTCTCTCTTTGTATTCTTATGCTTAAATGTATCTCAAAAATGTAAAAGAAATTCTTATCCATACACACTTTTATAATACAACTAGTTTCTTAATTACTCGAAAGAATTCTAATTCTTAAAAGCTGGTTGATTCTTGATAACTATACATGTCTTTAATCATGTAAGAATTAAGTTTTAAATTTATTTCTTGCCTCCAACAATCTAATCCATGAAAATCTTAAGATTCACATTGGAAGAACCACATTCTTTAACTGCATCCTTAGCCAGAATTTTCCAATGTTGAGCTTGCTTTCCCATATCTTCTCCTCTCTCTCTCTCTCTAGCTTCCATAACAATTTTTAAACACCTCGCAATCTCTTCCACAACTACAATTCCTCCATATACAGCAGCCAATTTCAGGCTAGTCTTACAAAAATCTTGTATAAGTTTTGCATTCGTAAGTTGATCGGTCAACTGCGGAAATGTCACAACTGGCACCCCATCAGTTAAACTTTCAATACAAGAATTCCACCCACAATGAGTCATAAACAGCCCACAGAAGGGTGTGATAAAACCTCCAATTGGGAACACCATGGTACAATCAAACCTTGTTTTTCCACTTCTTTCATGTAATCAAGCGTGTTGTCGGATCTAGTCACCCACAAGAATGGTTTCTGGCTTTTGATAAGACCTTTAACAATCTCTTCCATTTGTTGTTCTGAAAATTTCAAATAGCTTCCGAAAGCTAGATAAATTCCGAAGGATCCTTCCCATCTAAAACTGCAGAAGGAATCAAAGGTTTAATGCTTATCACATTATACTTATTTATACCCCTTAAGGCTTGGAATTCCAATGCATCAAATGTGTTCACAAGTACTTTGAAAGCTCTCTCAAGAATCTTAAAATGCTCTTTGAAAGCAGGGAGAGCAAAACTGTATACAGCAGGGCTTGAAGACTGCATAATGGATGGCAAATCAGAAGAACTAAGCAATAATGGCGGCCCTGGAAGTTCAATAAATCTCATTCTTATTGAAATTGTTAGGTTTTGATAGTTTATGATGTAATTGGCAAGTCTGTGGACAAAAACGACTAAATTGGATAGGTTATAGAGTCAATGAGTAAGTTGTAATTTTCGTAACTCAATTATATATGTTTTAGGGTTCGAGTTTCAAAAGAGGACAAATAACAGCACAGTAATTTCGCTAGACAGTTGCTAGGACTTTGCTCGAGCGGTAAAAATAAAAACATTTTCGCTAAATTTTCGTCGGGTCCTCACTCGAGCAACAAGCCGTCGCTCGGCTGTGAGCTCTCGCTCGAGCAACGAGGTTAGCCGGGAATTTTTTTAATCGCGGTTTCAAGGCTTTTTATCCAATCCATTCAAATCTAACTCTATCATATAAATATCAGAACGCCACAAAACGTAATTTTGAAGGTTGAAATGTAGAGAGAACTTAAGAGCTTCATCTTTTCATCTTCCAATTCATTGAGAGACTTCAACCTTCATTGATTTGATTATACTTGACAGAGAAAACATCAGTTCCAGTTAATCCAAATACCAATCTCATTGAAGAACACGAAGTTCTTTAAGAATCCACATGAGATTGACGAATCTACAAAGCTAGGGGTTAGAGAATCCAGGAGGGCTTTGAGAGTTGGTGCAAGAGCACGCAATCTAGGAGGACTGTCAAAATCTCAGTCAGGAGTTGTTGCGAGACACACAATCTAGGCGGACTGTATTAACTTCAGTCAAGAGGTCAAAAAGCTCGTGTCGTCGTCTTGTTTGTCGAACTATAAGTTCCATCGTTTATAGTAGATTTTCACTGGCAAAGCATCCGGAGTTTTTACCCAACTGGGGTTTCTCCGTGAACATTCTGCGTGTTTTTTATTGCTTTATTTACTATTTTCATATTTTACGGTATTCAAATATAGGGAGATTGGACTGTATGCTTAACTATCTAGAGATAATTAATTAGTGACTTGTTATTAGTTAATTACAATTTTAAATTCTGTATTTACACCTATTCACCCCCTCTAAGTATAGTTTGGGTCGAATTGCGTAAATTTCAATTCGTATCTGAGCCATATTTCGAATCTTGACCTATAAATTTATCTAGATGAGCAGTTTCTATTCGTGTCTCCATTTTTTACGGAAGCAACTATGCCTATTGGAAGGTTAGGGTGAGAGCATGTTTTAAAATCCTTGGATGAATGTATCTGACTTAGTGTAGTAAATGGTTGGGCTGCACCTAGTTCAACGATTAATAATGAAGTAATTCACATTCCCATTGCTAATTGGACAAGAGGGAACTTAGATGAGTGTAACTGGAATAACAAAACCTTACATGTCATGTTCATGGCTATGTCTGGGGAAGAGTTTAGAAGAGTGTCGATGTGTGAATTGCTAAAGAAATTTGGGACATCTTAGAAGTCACACAAAAGGGAACTAAAACGGTTAAAAATTCTGAACTGCAGATGTTGACCTCTAGGTTTGAAAAGATTAGAATGGCGAACGATGAATCGTTCAATGAATTCTATGCGAAGTTGAAGGATATAATAAATTCGAGTTTTAACCTAGGTGAAAAGATTCCCGAGTCGAAAATCGTTATAAAAGTCTTTAGATCGTTACCGAAAATGTTTAAACCTAAGATCACAGCGATTGAAGAAAGTAATAATTTAGATGGAGTTAAGATAGATGAACTATTAGCATCCTTATAAACCTATGAACTCACCATATCTCAATGGAAAAAGGTTAAATCCATAGTCATGAACACTATTAGGGAAGAAGAGAGTGAGTCGATTGATGCTAAAACCCTTAGAGACGACGAAATAGCTTATGTCGTTAAAAAATTTCAAAAGGCCATGAGGAATATGAGAAAATCTCAAGAAAGGAAAAATGTTGATCCTAGTAAGTTTTAGCATAAAAACGTGATAAAATTCTTCTAGGACTTCCAGTAAAAAGATCCAGTCTATTATATGCCATGAGTGCAAGGGATTTGGTCATTATAGAAATGAATGTCCTAATCTTAAGAATAATTTGGGAAAAGAAAAGGGTAAGGCATTAGCAGTGATGAAGGGTGATGAAAAGTCGGATTCGAACAATCAAAGTGATACCTCTGGTGGTGAGGATGAACAAAAATATATGGCGTTCACGTCTAAAGTTAAGACTGAATCTGATAAGGGGAGTGAGAATACTGAGAGCGTTAGTTATGGTGAGGAGTCTGAGATTGAGGAAGACTCTGATGATGATTAAGATATCTGTGAGTCGTACCGATAGTTGTTCGAGGAGAGTCTTAAAATCAAAAAGGTCAATATAGCCATGCTAAAAAAGCTTGATGGCTTGAAAGAGAGAAAGAGATACTCTCAGCTTTGTTAACGAAAACTTGGAAGCTAAAGTTAATAACTTAACAAGTGAATTGAAAAAGTCCAATACTCAACCCCAGTCCTTTATGAGTGGAACTCAAAAATTCGATTAATTGTTGTGAATGAACAAGCATGCTGATAATAGGCAAGGTCTAGGATATGTTCAAAATGACGATGACACTGTTGGTACTTCCAATAAGACATTCGTCCCAACCACTAACAAGATTAGGAACACTGTTAATCCTGAACCCAAGGTAGAGGTGGCTCGGCTCGGCCCACAACCACACGAGCTCAGCTCGTACTCGCATGAGCCGAGCTCGTGGCTCCTGACCAACGAGCCGAGGGGCGAGCTTGCGCACGAGCCGAGTTCGCCCAAAATGAAGCTCGGCTCGCCTGCTCGTTAAATTTTTTTTTTTTTAAAACCTAACCTAAAATTCAAAAAATAAATATATACATACACATTTTCTAATATTTTTTGAAATATACATTTTTCAAAACATTTGTAATTTTTAAAGATTTATACTATATTAAAGATTTAAACGGTTAAACATTTGTGTAATTTTGTAAACAACTTTTTAAGTATACATTTTTCAAAATATTTTAATTTTAATTTTTTTTAAAAGATGAACCATCTTCATTTATCCGGGCTTGAGACCGACTACTTTATTTCGAGTAGGCGGAGTTAAAAATTGTACACGAACAATTTGTTACGCGTACAATTTTTTAAAGAAACTTATAAAGGTATGAAAATAAAATTTCGTGATGAATACAGTGAAATTAAATATCACTTACTTGATTACATGCAATTTCGGCATATTTATCTTGAATTCGATAATTAGCGTCTTCCCAATCCTTCACGCACATTAACGCTTCCAAAATATCTTCTTTTAGTCGAC
>CAIGRN010106639.1:0-18901 GCA_903798345.1 Fraxinus anomala | reverse complement strand
AATCAACTCTTGCACCAAGGTCTTCTTTTGCTTCCAATCTTTACTTTAATCTTAAATCTCGTGATGAATTTCTTCTCTTGATTTCGGTTTTCGGTCTCTCGTTGTATATATCTTTTTTCAATCTTTTTGGAACCCCTAATTCGTGTTTTCTTTGGTCTATTTATAGTTCCCTGCACGTCTTTGGGTAGATTGGAGTCCTTTTCTGGGCTATTCGCGGCCCAAATCAACAAAAACCCTACTCGGCGACGTAGCGCCTAGGTGCCACGAAAGTTGTCCAGGCAGCGCTTGGGAGCTATGGTGGCAAGCCTGGGCGCTGCCTTGCTGTTAAAAATTCTGCTTCTATTTCAGTATTTTTGTCATAACATTTTCTCCTGATATCCGATTACGGTTATTCAAGATGCGTTGGAAATATAACTCAAAGGGCTACAACGTTGGTAGAAATAGCTCATTTTCAATTCGAACCTTTACTAGGCCATATTTTAGTCTCAATCTCCAACTGAAAATCTAGAACATTCTTGTATTGTTGAAAATTGATTTGTGAAAATATTTTAGTCATATTTCACTCATTTTTTACTTTTAATTGTATTCATTTGACCTCTAGTATTCTCGAATCTTCATCGTGAGTTTTGACACAACTTTTGAGTATTTTCATTTTAGTCCCTAAACTTTGGATCTTGCCATTTTCCTCCAATTTTCACTTCTTTTCTCCAATTTTTCTTCAAACATAATTTTTTACCTACAAAAATGCAATATAACATAAATTAGCTAGAATTTTATCGAAAGAATAATAAAATAGTGTCTCGTAAAAACTACACTTATCATGTTACAGACTTGATTTGTCTTGATATTGAAGCATTACTTTTAGTGAGGTTGGATGTGGCTCTTGTGACTTTTTATAATGGGAATCAAGTTGCCCACTATATATGTAGCCTCGTTGATCGATCAAATTCATCTTTTTCTTACTCCTTTTGTTCACTTGGCTCTTTAATTTAAGTTGGTGGTTGTCTTGTCAGAAAATTAAGAAAAAAAGAAAAACAAAGAGATAATCATAAAAAATTTACATTTTGGGAAAAAAAGTAGTTAATGAAGTCTTCCCCCAACTATGAAAAATTAATTGTGGCTCACAACCTTAACTTGTGTGACCTTCTAGCTTTTATTTCCTAACTATACAAAAGAGCCCGTTTTTTTTCCAGGTGTTGTATTCTCCAATCGTCCACCAAAACGACGTCGTTTAAACATTTCCCCATTTGTTTTCATTCTCTAGATTTCTCGGGCTTAAACTGTCCGCCCTAATTGCTCCTGATTTCGTCTGCCACTGCCTCCACCCTACGTATCGTCAACGTCTGAAAGGTATGTTCTTTCTGCCTTAAACACGGGAAGGAGACACTAATAGTGTCTCCATATCACACGAAGATACTGTCAGTGTCGCTTCCTGAAGGAATTCTTGGTTGGAGTCGATTTATTATATCATTTGGTAGATTTATTTTCTGTTTGCCATGTTTTTTTATCCTTCTTTCACGCCACTTTTTGCTTTCCCCATTTCACAGTAAAGTTCTGTTGGTGTTCTGGTTGGATTGAAGGTGTCTAAAGGTGGGTTCTCGCGCATAATTTCCATTTTCGAATTCTTTTAGCATTGGTTGCACTTGATTTATTATCATCGATTTATTATTATTATTATTATTTTTGTATTGTAAGCCTTGAATTCTTATGTTTGATTGCGTTTGTTCAGTCTTAAAATTACCAGTCAGTAAAATTTGTCCTCTTTCTTTTGAATTGGGGATGGATGAATGTTGTGAATTGAATTGATGATTGTAGACGAGAATGTAAGTTGAAGCAAAGTGAATTTTAGTCGTGGAAGGAGACATGAAGATGTAAATTGATTAATAGGTGATTATTTTATTCTTTCGTTAAGCTTCTATAATTGTGTAAAATGACCAAAAATCATTCCACACTATTAAGTAGCCAACTACAATACACACGTTCATTGCACGTATATCTCACTAGTATTCATAAAAATGTCAGAAAAGTAAACGTTAAACATTAAACTCGTTGTTTTGGGAACAAGTATCAAGAATTTAGCCTCGTTAATTTTAAATACCATATACTGAGAATTGAAGAAAGTGGAAAGTTCCAATAATCTGTCTAAAAATACATAAACAATCAATCAAATGAAATAAGAGATAAACATTAAATAAAAAACTCTAAAATTTAGATAAGGATGTAAACGTGATTATTTGAACCTTTTTTTTCTCGAGGAATCTTTGCTTAATTTCAAGTGCTAGAAATAAAATAAAGGAAGAAACCGATAACAAATGGAAAATTGTGCACTTCATCATTGGATAGTAACGTTTTTAAGCATCATTGGTGCTAATTATCAGTTTAAATATCATTTAAGTGTCATTAATTTATTAAATCATGTCAAAAGTACGATTATAAGTACTATTTAAGATAACCTACCATTTAAAGATACCTAAATTTGTATAGCACCAATTATATTACATATCATTATTCTTTCCTAATAAATTGAACTTGGATTGATTTACTCTATTGATTACAAAAATGATATTTCTGAGAAGTCACCAAGTACCTAACACAACATACAATGATAGGAAGGAGTTCGTGAACCAAAAAGAAAAATATTTAAACTTCTCTGTGTAGAATGAAACTGTTAATAATTGAAGAAGATTTTAAATTTTATAATTCAAGTAGACCAATTTGAAATTAAGGCCCTGTTTGATAATGAAACTTTTCCATGGAACTTGGAATTTAAATTTCATTTTCCACGAATTGGTTTGTTTGATAGCCATAATTTTCTTGGCAATAAATTTTCCACTTTATCGCCACACGTGCACCTTTTCTACATGTTTGATGAATTTGGTTTTCCACCAAAATGGTGGGAAATGGAATTTCAGCTTTTTTTTTTTCAATGGAAACAAATTTTATAATCAATTGTAAAAAAACTTATTACTTTAATGGACAATTTCTATATAAAACAAAATTAAACGAATACAAAAAGATTTAAAATTTCAAAATTTTTCAGGTAGAAAATTATACAAATCAAACACACTTAATTGCCAATTCTCTGGAAAACAAGTTCTAAGCAATTACTTTTCCTATAATTTATTTTCTTTTCATCTATTTTTCACCATTGCAATCAAACAGACCCTTAGTAGACCAATTTGAAATTAAGGCCATGTTTGATAATGAAACTTTTCCATGGAACTTGGAATTTAAATTTCATTTTTCACGAATTGGTTTGTTTGATAGTCATAATTTTCTTGGCAATAACTTTTCCACTTTATCGCCACACGTGCACCTTTTCTACATGTTTGATGAATTTGGTTTTCCACCAAAATGGCGGGAAATGAAATTCCAGCTTTTTTTTTCAATGGAAACAAATTTTATAATCAATTGTAAAAAAACTTATTACTTTAATGGACAATTTCTATATAAAACAAAGTTAAACGAATACAAAAAGATTTAAAATTTCAAAAATTTTTAGGTAGAAAATTATACAAATCAAACACACTTAATTGCCAATTCTCTGGAAAACAAGTTCTAAGCAATTACTTTCCCTATAATTCATTTTCTTTCCATCCATTTTTCACCATTGCAATCAAACAGACTCTTAAAATTTGGATCTTTTAGTGTTCGTTTGACTTTTTTTTTTATGAAAATTGTTCATTAAAGAAATTTTTTTTTTTTTTTTTTACAATTGATGATAAAATTTGTGTTCATTGCCAAAAATTAAAATAAAAAAAATCTGGAAACCATTTCCCCAGGTGGGTGGAATTAATTTTTCATGGCAAAAAAAAAACTATCAAACAACCATTATTTTCCATTTTCCATGAAAAACATGGGCTATCAAACATAGCCTTATATTTTTTATACTTCTTTTAATACTGATTTATTGCCCGTGCAATGCACATGTTATGTTATTTCGAAGGTAATATTGACGGTAAGTTTGTATTTATACTTTGGTTTTTGTTGTTTAGCAATAGAGATGTGTATAAAATGATCTCAGTTTTCAACAAGTGTCTGTTTGACTGCAAGAATGAAATTGGGTGGAAAGAAAATGAATTCCAGGAAAATGAATTGCCTAGAACTTGTTTTATTGGGAATTGTCAATTAATTGTATTTGATTGGTATAATTTTTCACCTGAAAAATATTGAAGTTTTAGATTTTTTGGTATTCGTTTGGCTTTGTTTCCATGGAAATTGTCCATTAAAAGAATATAATTTGTTACAATTTGGAATAAAATTTATTTCCATTGCCAAAAAAAAAAAAAAAAAATTTAAAAAAGTTGCCTAGAAAACATTTTCTCACCAAATTCATAGGAAAGCTTTTCTTTAAAAACCAATAAAATGTGGAAAATCATTTCCATGGAAAATTTGGTCAATCAAACATGCAAAAATGTGGAAATAGAATTTAATTTCCATCTTCCATGAAAAATAATGCCAAAACAAATAGGGCCTAACATCAAAATAAATTAACAGTGCTACATAGTTGAATAGAAAAATTGTTAGATATTTTTTCATAATTTATTTTTTTGTTTATTGTTGTTATGTAAATGGTTTGCTGCTTCTAAACGAGGATCAACCTACCCAATGAAGTCACGATGGTCAGGGGGCAACGACCCTCGTGTGGGCGTTGCCCCGAAAGAGAATTTTGATTCTCATGTATGTGTTGAAGAGTTGTGTGGAAGTTTAACATTTTTTCTTCAACAAACACCAATGGACAATTTTCCCCTTATATATTGAGTATGTTGCCCATTTGCAGATACAAATGATCTGATCTCTGCACTGCGTGAAATGTGCACTAGTCTCCGTGCGCGAGGAGAGATTGTCCACGCGCGCAGAGCTGCGCTGTGGTCTTGATCCCACTGCCCTCAAAACCATACCTGTAGTAATATATTATCCCAATGAATTCAAAGATGGATTGGAATGTGCAGTGTGTCTTTCTGATGTCTCGCACATGGAAAAAATCAGGTTTTTGCCAAAATGCAAGCATGAATTTCATATGGATTGTATTGATATGTGGTTTCGATCTCATTCCATTTGTCCTCTTTGTCGAGACCTTATTAGGAATGAAAATGAATCCTCATCGAATCCTAATAGTCCTGAAAAGACTGTAATTCAAACCCCAATTGAAGAAAATTCAGACCAGCTACCAAATTTTCCCATCAATATGTTGTTATAGGGTAATGAGACTCAAATTGGTACATTTGGACCTTGTTTAGAGGATAGTCATCAAGGTATTGCAACTGCTGCTCCATTTCAACCCACTAGCTCGTCATCATTGGCATCGACAAGTAACAGGCCAGATGGAATGCTTGTGATTGACATTCTAAGACAGGTTAACAAAGAGGAAGATGAAAAATTGCTTGTCCCTTCGCGTTTGAGGTCGTTGAAAAGGCTTATGAGTGGTAATATAAAGTTCAACTCTTGGAGTCCTAGAAATGCGGACATGGTACAAGGAAGTAATAGTCAGAGTTGATATCCCCATCCAATGTCTTGTATGTAATTATGCACAAAATTTTCAGTAAGAGAGTGTGATGCTGTCGAATGTCATCAAGTTCAATGGTCGTGATAACTAAGGATGTCAATATCCCCCCTTCACATATTTACTTGTTCTATGTTTTTTGTTCTTGGTGAAGATGAAACATATACAGCTTAGAAAACATATGATTTTGTATACACCTAGTTGGTTTCTCTGTTTGAGGGCTCCGTTTTTATATAGTTTGTGTTCGAAGAAGTAGGAATACAATTAAGCATAGAATTGACTACCAATAGTAAATGGTTGCTTCCGTTGTTTCTTTCCCATTTATTCTCAGAGACATAAGAAGAATCAACAATTGTGGGTACAAAAAAGTCCATATTACCCTTTTGTTTTAAAGCTTCGCGAATGAATAGTGGAGGATGTATATGAATTTATGGGGGAAAAAAGCTTCATAAATGAACAGTAAATTGTAGATTACCTCTTTTAGGCTAGTAGGAAAACATAAAACGTATTTATTTCAACAATAAAAAAGTCATGACTAATCGAGTTCAAGTTTTCTTCTCAAGCAAGATTCGTCATCTTACTTTATCTTTGTCGTTACACAAAGTCCAAGTTTCATAACACAGCACGAGATTTATTGAAGATAAAAATCAAAAACACAAAAATAGTTTTCGTGATTCAAGATAATCAAATCATCCATGATAATAAGTTAATAATATAAGCCTTAATTGAAGTAGAAGGCCTAGAGTCCACCGACACAAAGTCAGACCCTTGAATTCTTGTCGAATGATTATAAACTCTGATCTTAATAAAAAAACAAGAATAATTTAACTAACATGTCGAACTTCTCTTTCACGAATAGATCTCTCGAATCTACGGATTGCAGCTATATCCCCCGAAGAGAATCGACGAAGAGGTTCTTGCCGTTATGGAATGCAAGAGCAACAGCAAAAATCCAGGAGATTGATTGATTAAATAGTAAAATAAACTAAGAAATAGTGCATAATTTGTTAATAAACACTTACCAAAAAGGTCCTTATTTGCATAGGTCAAAGACTCAAAAAGTACTATTCAAATTGTGTTTTTCTTTTGTTTGATGGGCCAAGACATCGGTGAGATATATGGATCGGGCTTGTACAATTGTTGCAAGGCCAATTGACAGAAATAGCACTACTTGGAGAGAACGATTTGTTCTTCAGTACTGCTGGCTGCAGCAACGTTTTAAGGATTCCTCCCCCAGTTTGTTCAATTCCAGTCACCAGTCCTGTATCAAATCCTGACTACTGCTTCTTGGTTTCTAACTACTAGATTGGATATTTGCTGAAGGTAAACCAGAGTAGCTAGTCGATCTAGCCTCGTGTTCCTTCAACTTTGAGAAGTGATCTCCACATTCGAGAATAGAATCCTCCTCACAAGATGCCACATTAAGCAGCAACCCACAAAACACTACTATTAAAACTTGAGATTCTATCTTAAAATGTCAACATTATTAAGAAAAGTAATCTACATTTTCATCTTTATTCGATACGAAATTTATCCAGTAACATGCTCTCACAAGATGGTGACTCGTTTAAGCAAATTAATCTAGTAATCTTCTATCTCATTTTTTGAATTTTAATCAAACCGAATAACTTGTCGGAGCTAAATGGGCTCGAGCCCCTTATAAATTAGTCGATATTTTTATCTTTGTTGGATGTGGGATTTTATCCTCGCCAACTACACAGCATTGATAGCATGAGTATCGTGAACGACCTCCTTATTCATACTCCCAACAGCCAGTTCCATCAGGTCAGCCCCCGATAAGGAAGTCACTAAGGTAAGGCGGCATCTAAGAAATTTTTGATAACTTATATATGAGTAGTGTTATTTATCATCATGGGAGCTAACGAGAGAAATTAAGCATCTGTGCTGTGTAAATGCATAATGGGAGCTAAAGAGGAGAGAATTTAAACTCTCCTGTACAGTTTCTATGTACAACTGAACTCATTTCATGCAAACCCTTGCCAAGAAATACAACAAAACTGTGCACATAAAATCTTACGTAATATGCCTAAATGCCAACACAATGTTAGCAATTAATAGGAATAAAATGGGACAAAATCAGAATTGCATAAAGAAAACGCACAGATTAAGTACCAGTTGCTGCTAAAGTTTTCTAAGAGGTTATTTCCACACGTCAGACCAGGAAACTGGTGCTTAAAATTATCCGTAACACACCAGATTAAGCAATGGAAACGGGTTTTACACGAACAATATATGCATATAAATATTTTTCGCAACAAATGTTTCTACAGTTGTGAATGAAAGAGAACTCATCCAAAGTAAAATCCATCTCCGGCAGTGTTCCCTATTTATAAACTAACGAAGTGACGATTACTAAAATCTCGTGATCCAGATTGCAATGCCCAAAACCAAGAACGCGTGGTCAGAAAGAAGAACAAATTGTACCAATTTTGCAAAAACAATACCGATGTTAAACACGTAAAAGGTAATGCACAAAAAGTTCAAACAGATTATAACCGACGTTATAAACATGTAAAAGGTATTAGCGATCAAGAAATTATTTCGAACAGATGACAAATTCCAAAATACGAACAAGCATACAGTAATGGATAGACTCTTGTAGTCTTGTACACAGCTATGTACGTACCTAAACTGAAATGTACCGCATATATTTTAATCGAGCCTTCACTAAATAGAGATACGCAAACTACTCAATGTCTATTCGGTAAACAATACAAGACAAGAAATCGGGGCAAGTTCAAGAGGTTACCGAACCTCGTGATGAGGCAAATGTTCATGTTTCTCCAGTATCTCGTGAATGCTTGTCCAAAAGAAATCATGTCCAGCTACTACTGGATTAGGCCATAAACTATAAGCAAAACACTCGCTACTACAATAGCCGAATCCTGAAATATTAGATCACATCTGCACGTACAATGAAGTGATGCACAAATAACTACATATATGTACCGGCATCGAAATGCACTAGTCTACTAGAAATTTGAAAAATAGTTAAAAATTTAACTCAAAAGTGTGGCATCTTATGCCGAAAGACAAACAAGAAAAATGGAAAGAAGTAATATTAATCAAATTATTAGACCTCCAAAAGTAGAAAGCACGGGATCAATGGCAATGGCAGAAAAGTCAATTGCGCTGTTAGGAAATTAAAATTAAATGAAATACAAAATATTATAATATTATTCAATCCATGATAGTCAACAATGCAGATTAATTAGAGCACCAAACTGTCCTCCAAATTCAAAATAAACACATACAAGACTGAGGAAACTTATAAAAACATATGAATTATAAACTAACAATGGTGAAAGAACTCAAATTCAAGAATGTTTCTAAAGAAAAATCCGAGTTAACAAGCAATCAAAAGCCACCAGATTTTCTCGAAAAAGTCATAGGGTAAAATTTTCAGTTTCCAAATAACTGCACAAGACAAAGAATGTTAAAGCAAAAAATGCTAAAATCGGATCTACAGAAGCATTTAAGCTTCGCTGTAGACCGTGAATACAACAATTCATAAGTTACGATGCGACAAAATGCTTGCATTAACAAGCACAGAAGAGATCCAAGAGAAATATCCACCAAGTGCTCATCCTTATTCAGCAATACCGGATTCTAATGCAATAAAAACAGTAATTATTTAAGGCACAATGCATATGAAAATAGACAGATTATGAAGAATACGGTTTGCTTGAAGACAGTTTCATTTAATGGCTAAAATATAATGTACCAACAGTTGTTTTTTCAAACAAGAATTTTTCAGAACTGGATTTTTCTGCACATATGCCCAGAAGCCAGTTCACACAACTGCATACGAAAGATAAAATATATAGAGAGAATATCTAAATCTAAAGGAATTATCTTTTTTTTTTTTTTTTTGGCAAATGATTATACTCTTGAAGAATAATTAAGGCAAACAGGCAAACAGGCTAGAGCTGAAACCGAAAGTGAAAGAAAGGTGTTTATAATTAAGAAGTCTACAAGAAGAATAATCAAGAACCTATTAGTAAAAGTGATAAAATGATTAGAATACAGTGGAATTTCTTCTTTGAGTCTTTGCATCCACTGCTTTAAGAGAAAATCAATTTATTGGAATGCCATAATTTGATCCGCCGAGTAATCCGCCCCCGGAAGCGTAAACATCAGATGCATCAAGAACTGGGGACGAAGAGGAAGCCCCGTGTCTTCCCTCGCCGCCGCCGCCGCCGCCACTGCTACCACCTAAATGCAAGTCCGATATGTTGGGAAATCCATCTCTTGATTCGATCCCTTGATCGTATAAAAATCCTTTGAAAACATGGCCTCCAATTCTCGTTACAGCTTGGTATGCATATTCATCGTCGCCATCGTCAACTGCAGTCACTTTAACACACTTGAACACTGCTGGCGCTCGAACTTGGCCTGGAAACGGCTCTTTAAAACTTGCACCTGTACGGATATTAATAATTCTCAATTTTAAAGAAAATGAACTGTGTTTGTGCAGAGTGAAAAGATTTGGAAAAAAGATGATACCTTGGTGGCTAGAACTGGTATCAAAGCTTCTAGGAGGCGTGTTGTTAGAAGTTGAAGTATGAGAAGCAGTAGTAGTTAAAGAAGTGCCGAGTCGAGGTTTTTTGGCACCGGAGGTGGACTGAGATGAGCCGGCGGTGGCGGCAGTAGCGCCCATGGCCAAACGTTCGCGGCGGCGTGCTGCGGGAACCCAAGTGCTTTTCAAATGTGTAGCACAGTCATAACCTCTACTTCTACAACAAGTCCTACACCTTTGCCGGTTACAATCTTTTTTAGCTTGATTTCCACAGTCTTGACATGTGGTTGCTCCGGACGAAGAACCGCCAATTCCATCGCCTCCGCCGCTGCTACTTCCTCCTCTACCGGCCTGAAGTAGAATATTATGATCCTGAATCATGTGTTTTTTCGAATAAGCTGAAGTGTTTTGTACCTGCTGATTTTGCCACAGTTGCATCCCACTTCCACTGCGATTTCGTGTATTACTCGACAAGTCCTCATCTGTAGAACCCATATTTAGACAAGGGGCAGCCGTGAGGAGAGGAATCACACCAACGCCTATGGCAGCCGCCGCGTTAGATGCATTAATGCCATGAGGATCGAAGTTGATGGTGGTGGCAGTGGCAGCCTCCGGGTGGTGGTTGTGTTGCTGAGTATTATGATGGAAAGAAGCCGGCGCAACCACGAAGAATTCCGGAGGTAGGCCGTAGTTAACATGCCTTGGGGTAGCAGATGAGGGCCACATTCCTCCACCGGCACCGGCTCCGGCTCCGGTGTTGTTGGTGTTTGCGGTGGGTCCGGCATTGAATCCCAAAGAAAGGTCCCCGGCGGAGGACGAAGATGAAGCCACCCAGTCCGCAAAGGCCCCAGAATCTGACTGTAGCCTCCTAGTAGTAGCCACAACTGCAAATTCTTATAGTCCTACTCAAAATACTGACAATATTACACAATCAACACATACAACTAAACACGCAGATGCAAAATTCATGTCTCTGTCAAGCACAAGAGGAACTCTTTCTAAATCTTGAAAAATTTAGTAAAAGGTGGGGTCTCTGTAATTCTTCCAGCAGAAGAAGATTTTCAACGACAGATACAGAACCCACAGAGAGAAAGGAGAAACGGAAGTCTTGAACAAAGTGAATGACTTTTATACAAATACACAATTACTTCTGTTAAAATTCTGAGACTGAGAGCGATTGAAAGAGGGGGCAGACTATTGAGCTTCTACTCCATATCACTGCTACTTACTGCTACTGTCTCTTTGGCTTTTTTGATGAAAAAAGTTTCATCGAGAGAGGGACTTATGACCATCCCTGCCAGTAGGTGGTTATAGCAGAATCACAGCAGAGAGAGAGAGAGAGAGTTAAGAAGCAATAACACACAAACGACGGACCCCTACACAAAAACACTATCTTTTCTTGTGTATTTGATACCGACCTTTCTCTCTCGTCATCGAACACTCTGAACTATCGACCGTCTCTTTCTAAAATGATGTGGGTTCCTGGCAACCTCTCGCATTAGAGATGGTGGGTTTGTGTATTGTGATTATTGGAAAGAGAATTCAGAATGTAAAAAAGTGTGTGTGTGAGAGAGATAGATAGAATGCGTGTGTTTCTTGTAGGTTTTGTAATGTTTGGAAGCCCTAAAGTCACATTCCTCTCTTTAATTTTTATTATTATTTCCACTACAAAATTAATTAATTAATTAATTACAGCTTATAAGTTAAAATCAATTATATCTTCCCTTTTCACGCTTTTAAGTGGAAAGATATATTAAAAAAATTCAATCAACTTTTATTAAATTTGTTCAAATTTAATCGAGTAAAATAACGAGTTTAAATAATAAACGATAAATTATTAATAATAAGTGGATCTATGCTAGGAGAGACGACGTCCAGGCCCTCCAGCGACCCTCCTCCTAATGCTAGAAGTTTCTGAACCACTAGGGCATGAAGTTAGAAAGTTTATATATTTAGCCTTGTCTATAATTAATCTAAAAAATTATTTGCTACAGTAAAATTTTTCACTACATATTCATCCAATAAAATATTTTACATACAAACCAATAAAGTTACTTTAAATTTCAACCACACATTTTCTAAAAAATATTATTCATTACTCTAATTTTCTCCCAATAATAGGAGACAAACACACCCTTAGAGTCTGTTTGGCATGATATAATTTTTACTTTTACTTTTAATTCTGTAGGAGAGTTTTCGAAGAAAGCTATCTTAATTTTTATTTGAAAACTAAAATTTTAAAGCACTTCATATTCCAATAGTGATTTGAGAAGAAATCACTTTGGACCATAACTTCACTTGGAATAGAGCCCTGTTTGACGATCATTATTTGAAAATTCTTTTATTTTATATATTTATTTTAAAACATATTCACACAATAAAATATTTTGTACTTGAATTCAAAATTTATTACCAACTTTTTAACTACACATTTTTCTAAAAGTCACTATTTAAAATATTATTGTTTCCAAATAATAATTGTCAAATAGGAACTGAGAAAAAAGAGAAGACTCATTCACTAAATACCCAACAAATATTATGTTCCAACCGTGGTTGTGAGAGAGTACACGGCACCAAGAAAAACTCCGCAAATAGTGGAGAGAATGAACTAATAAAAAAAAAGGATGAGACCGTGAGCGATGATCATTGTGTGTTTTGTAGGAGATGTTAAAAGAGCGAGGAAAATATTGTATCTTTCGGTATTCTAAATTAATAAAATTCACTTATCTCGTAACCGTCTACAAATTGTCATATCATGTCTATTTTTAACTTATTTTTCTCTATTTTTAACTTATTGTTCATTTTTAGTTTATCTTTTTTGCACCACTTATCGTTTAGTGAGTTGTTTCCCCAAACAATCCTCAACTATGCCAAACTTTCTTGTAGCACATGGAAAATGGATAATGTGTTAAAATGTCATCTCATACCAAACATTTTTAACAGCATTTAGTCCAATAATCATGTGGATTTATAGATGTAGGGGTCGGGGGCAGGGGACTTGAGATGGTGCAAAATTCCATTGATAAGGGGCTAAGGCCATGTGTGATTTATCAATCATTTCTCTCTTGACTTAAAATTATTCCTTTTATAGGGGTGTTGAAATGACAATATTGTGCTAAGATTTGGCAATAGTATTGTGTCCTATTGGATAAAGTAGATTAAGCCCATATTAGCCCGAGCACACTATTTTTTTTCATTCTTATTTTTCTACTCATTTTTTAATAAAATAATATTTTTCATCATATCAATAAATTTTCCTTCCTTTTCAATCACATATTCCATATCACATAAAAAAAATACATTCTTAGGTTGAAAATATGCACCAAACAGGGACTTAGTGAGATTAAAATAAAAAATTTAATAAATTTCGATAAAGATTGATTAAGTCCCGTTTGATCTCCATTTTTGGGTCAAATCATATTCTAAAATAGTATTTTGTTAAAAAATATGTTGTTAAAAAATAAAGAAAAATTTTGGGTTTGCATGTATAATTATTCTATGAGAAAATGTGAGTTTTGAAAAATGAGTTTTTGAAAAAATTAGGACCAAACATAAGCTAAATACGTAGTTGAAAAGTTGTGAGTCTCATAAAATGTATAGTTAAAATAAGTTATAGACTTTGACTTAAATTAAAATATGAATTTTCATTTCTATTAAATGGGCAAAATATAAACATAGAATGGTTAATATTTATTTTCTTAAATTGTATGAATAAAATACAATTCTTTTTCTATTCTCAAATCACGTTGAAGTTTATTGTCTGAAACTTTAGATTGCCGGCACGGTAAAGGAATACCTCATCAGGTTTCGACTACACTAATAATGTTTGAGGAAATTGTTTGAGAAGGGCTAAATTGTAGAGACATAATGAAAGTAAAGCCTTACTTTTTAAAATTATGTAATATGTAAACTCTCTTTTTATCAAAATATCGTATGCTATTGTCTCAACTTCCTTTCTCAACCCCACCTCGTATTCCCACAACCCTATCCTTATTGCTGTGTACCCTTTTGTTGTTTCCCCTCGTCTTCACCTCTTTCGGGCCCTACTCTGTCTCGTCTACATCTTTTATTATTTTTGTACATCTCTCCCAGAACAACTTTTATCAATGACGAGACGAGCAAAATGTGGGAATTGAACCTTGTCATATGCGTGAAGCGCTTTACAAGTGCAACGTGTGTGGCAACGTGGTAGGTTCTTGCATTTGTAACTGTTGTTGCACTACAAACTCTAATGGTATGCTTCAACCCTTTGTCAACATGAGCTTCTTGTCAATGTAAGAAGGTCGAATATTGGATGGATTAAAAATTTGAGCTAAGCTTCGTGTTGAATTGTGATCGATGGCTGCTAGTTTCAAACAAGAATTGATGTGTGCCACATTTCGATGACATGATTGTTGATATTGTGTGTGTTGGCAAATGTTGATTGGGTGAAAAAAATGTAAACTATTCAACGATGTATTATCATGCGTCATGATGAAAAAATAATGTAGAGGATGATGTACGGGTAGCGTTGTTGATTTATATTCTTGCATTATGCACAGCAAGGACAGACATCAATAATTTTGTAATTTTTTATCAAGTCACCATCATTCATAATTCTTACAGCCTTTCACCGCTCTCATCTTTGTAAAACAGTTGACTATTAACAGATACAGTCTGCCAGTCTGGACTGTCCTGTTCCAATCATCAATCTATCATTATTAATCAACGGTCTAAAATCAAAGAAAAATCGCACAAAGCCTAAAAATTCGTTTACTTTTTTTGTACTTGCATTACTGTTTACTAGGTGTTTTGGAGAGGCTTTTGTAAAAGAATAATGCTAACCGTAAGCCCTCTTATTTATATTTTTGTGTACACTTCAATTTCAAAAAGTATTCAACACAAAAAAGAATTTTTTTAAAATTATCCGATCATGTGCCGCTACGTAGTAAAATGTCAAAAATAATTGTAATTTTTCTTCGAAATTATTTTCAATGACACATTTTAAGAGGTTCATAATTTTTCTTTACTATTTAATCACTCATTTTTCGAGAAATCATCTTTTAACTTGGAAAAATCTATCCCGGTTAATTTTATAAATTTTTTTTATCTTGCTATATAAAAAAGTAGTTTACATATTTTCACTTTTGACATTTAAATATTTACTTTAAACTTATCCATACCGTTGTGAGTGACCAAAATTAACCATTTAATCATTTATTAAGTAGTAGCATAAACACATCCAGATGAAAAATTCACATTTCATTTCCGCCATTCTTGGACGTCATCGTGAAAATTGTGTATCGCGTCTTATTTTGATAAATGCACGGTAACGTTATGATAACAACATTTATATTACGTTTTTCAGATACTTCGACATTAATTTATATTATGTTAAATATCACATCAATTGATAATTATTTTTTGAACGATTTTAGCCTTATTATAATTCAATTATTTCAATAATATCTTATTTTTCATTTTTTTAATACTATTTAATTTATTTAACAATTTAATTATCATCAATGTACATGTACTTTGACAGATTCATTTCGCATGCGTGCTTTTATTGATGTATAAATTCCTTATTATTAATTCTCAATTGGTTAACATTTACATTCATTTAATTAATATTCGTTTTTGCATTTCAATATTATTAATTCTAATTAAAAGTAAATTAGAATATCACACTCAAAAGTGCATTTATTATTCACACGTATGCTAATTAACATTACTTAATTGGAAAGTAAATAAATGATTTAACATTAATTGTCATGTATATAATTAACTTAAATAAATGATTTGGCATTTATTGAAATTTTAATTAACTTATAATTAATTACTTTTACAATCCTTATAAAGTATTTTATAATAACGTACAACACACATTCAATGTTGACTAGTAGAACTAAGTCATTGTTTAGCCCTCATTTAGAAGAATTTATAAATTTTGTAATAATGATTAATGGGTGAATGTGTAGCTTGTCGCACGTTCAATGTTTGACGAGTAAAATTAAGTCATTGTTTGGCCCTCATTTTTGATAATTTATAAGTTTTTGAGTAGTGATAGATGGAAGAACGTGTAGTTGAAAAATAATGAATATTTTTATATTAATGCGTAATATTATTTTATTTGGAGAACGTATGGTTTAAATTAAGAAAGAGAATGGAAGCCAAACGAGGGTAACATGTTTTGTGAATATGTGCGAACTCTGGTGGGAACTTGTATTCCATTGTGCGTCTCATCACTACGAAGAGACAATGTTAATTAGATAATAATCTTAGTACTAAGTAGGTGATTTAATTAATGATTAGGTTTGTTTTTTAGGCTTATTTAATAATTATTCTATTATTTTTAAATTATTATGGCTCCACTATAATTATACCTCTAACGTGATTGGTTCTCACAATCTTTATTCTATTGGCACTGAATATAATGACATTCTCATTTTTTTTTCTATATTATTTTCAAGCCACGAAATATCTAATCATTCTAATAAAAAAAAATTCTCAAGAGATAGGATTTTAATTATACAAATAATTGGTGCAAATTAATTCGATAAATTCGTCTTGTCGAAAAAAAAAAGATAAATTCAGAATTCATAAATCTTGATAAAATGACAAATTGTATGGGCAAATATACCATTCTTTAAAACAATTTCAAGTGCTGAAAATATTAATTCAAGGACGCGGCCAGAGTTTATTGTCCCCAACATTTCAAAGATTGTGATGCATTGATAGTTTGTTCACCTGTTTATTCAATTGAATAACAAGTACGAATCTCGGGCTTATAAGATTTCGTTAATTCCTTTTAATACTAAAATTATATTCATCGCGAGAAATAAAGAAATTTAGAGTAAATTACACGATATTCCATATAAATATAAATGTTATGTTTTTCCTATTTTCTTACACCAAACATTAATCTGCATTTGTTTCATTGGTTGTCCTTTTCATAATTTAATCTGGACAAGAACAAATCGTTGTGGTTTAAAAAGTATTGTGAAACAAACAAGATATCAGAATCGTTCTTATACCACTTGTTACGAAATCAATCACCAGATTGAGATGTTGAAATTATATGACAAATAATGAAGTATAGATCAATCGAAAGAATTATAAAAACAATAAATATGACAGAATAATTAAGATATTTTATTGATTCAATGATAATGAAGAAGAGAGAAAATTACAATTGATCATATAATTCTAGTAATCTATTTTCTCACACTTATAAAATTGTATAGAAGAGCCTTATAGAGAATGTGTAGGGGACGCCAAAATCCTCCTAATAGAGTTGTTGATAAAGTATGATGCAAGAAAAAAATCGAGTCCAAAACAAAAAATGAGATAAAAACGCGAAAAACATGAAACATGTCGATGGGTGCAGGGATTTTTTTTTTTCCAAATTTGTTTTCTCCATCCTAAACTCTTCTTTTAAGTCCAATACCAATTTTCAACTCCCAATGAATTTTCAAAATAGAATTTCAACTTGACATAAGACTCCAATAACAATCCAAGCTTGAATTTTTCTTGACGTACACTTCAATTAGAATTCTTCAATTACTTCAACAAGGAATTCGGATCACACCCAAATTCTAACAAACTCTTATACTGCACTTCCTTTCTCTGGAAGGGAGAATTTAGTTTATTATTATTCTTTTACACATAAAATTGATCTAAAATATTTACTACGAATTGGAACTAAAAAATAAATTAATTAAGCTTTGAAACTTTTATTCCAATTTCATTGCATTTTCAGTGTTTGATAATACAACTTTATTTTTCTAAACTTGATATAATATAGATACTAAGAGGGACATTTTTTTTTATAAAAAGTGTTACTAAAATTATCTCATTATATTTATTTAAGTTGATTCGCTAAATATCCTTCAACGTATTTGCAAAACATATAAATTTTAATGAAATAAATCATATGTTATAATTTTTTTAATATTATAACGACATTAAAAATGGTATTTTCTTTCTATCTAAAATTAATGATCTTATATAGATCAAAAATATGAATAAGTATATTTTGAGAAATAAGAAGAGATTAAAGGAAAACATAGATTTTAGATAATGTAATAAAGCAAATTGATAAAGTGGAATATTTATGTTTCTTGTTGAAAGGGAAATCTATTGTGAAAAATGAAAACCTAAAGGGGTATTTTGTGATTTTTATCTTTACAATATGACGTTATTTTATTGTGTGGAATTTATTGGATTGTAGCTCAGTAAATGTTAGCGATAATTTTATTGTTCATGCACTTTGCTGCGATATTCTTCGTTCTTGAACGAATATTTTTGATTCATGAAAGTTGATTTGTGGTGGAGCTTTTGAGCTAACCTTTATCGTAGAATAGTTCAGAGTGACACATAACTGATACATCGGAATAGCATCTCCGACATTTTCAATTAAGATGTATTCTAGAGTGATAAGTTTAAAGAATTTTATCATAATAATCTTTTGATTATAAGTTACAAACTTCAAAGAGTTGATTCTCTTATAAAATGTTAGTATAGTTATTTACAAGTGTTGCTTTTCGATATTGTTTTGTTACATGATATTCATAACAAGTTTATTGTGAAAAATGAATAAATAAAAATGGTTTGGGGAAGGGGGATATTTCTTAGTTGTAGNAAATTAAAGAGATTTATTTGAAGTATGCTTTTCTTTTCTTTTACGCTTCAATTCAGATAGAATCTTAGTTATTAAAAAAAAACAAAAAGAAAAGCCGATTATAGGAATCAAACCGATAACCATCACATTATAGTCTTATTAGACCATACATTTTTCTTGGCATATCCAGAAATAGGTAAAAGCATAACCTGAAACATTATGAAACTACAAACGTTGCATTAAAAAAAAAAAAAAA
>CAIGRN010106638.1:0-13740 GCA_903798345.1 Fraxinus anomala | reverse complement strand
TCTCAATTTTAATAGATTCGGTTAAGGTCGCAATAATAAATATCAAGTTAAATCAATCCTCGTGGGAACGATACTCGAAATTCTAGGATTTCCACTTTATTACTTGTCAACGAACCGTGCACTTGCGGTAATTTAAATTCGAAACATATTTTCGTGAACAAATTTTTTAGTACATACATGATTTACTATCTAATACAATAGTTCATATCTTGATATCTAAAAGTTTTTTCAAAAATCAATTTTTTTCGAAAAATTGTACACAAAAACCAAACCGTGAGGAGGTTTCATTTTCAAATTTATTAACGTGCAGTTAGTTTCTAACTAAATCACTAGACTTTAATCCAATTTCAAATTTCATCACTATATCATCGATCGCCTTTTAAATGGATGAAAATTATTGAATTGGTAGTGGTAGTCATTTGACTCATACCACAACTCCGCATTGAATCTTCTACACTATCGATGCTTGGCGTTCCAACTTACTAATACTTCACATTATAAAAGTGTTAGAAAATGCATTTTAGCCCCTATTTCACAACTATTATTTCTAACTACTCACTTTTAACTAACCATTCATACAATAAAATAGAATTTAGCAATCAAATTGAAATTTCACAGAAATTTCAGTCACCATTGATGAAATTTACCCTACCTTGGAGACGGGAATAAGAATACAATGTATATACTACTCATACAGTATGATCCTTCTCTTCCACTTTAAACCCTATATTCACTACAAAATTATATTCAATTTGAGGGCTTTTGACAATCTTCAAACGATGTCTCGGAACATACTAGTAACTGGGGGAGCAGGGTACATTGGGAGTCACACGGTGCTGCAATTGCTGCTGGGTGGGTATAAGGCCGTGGTTGTCGACAATTTGGACAATTCTTCCGAAACTGCCATCAACAGAGTTCGAGAACTCGCTGGTAAATATGTCTCCAACCTCATTTTCCACCAGGTCCTTTTCTGTCATTTGCCTCCTGTACTTCTTGCAAAATTTGTTTACGAGTATTGGGTTTTTGGCACGAGGATTTTATTTTTAGCGATTTTGGGAAAAAAAAAAAAAGACCTCAATTTATCTTGATAGGTGTTTAATATGTATTCATTGATTAGTTTATTTTAAAATATTCTCTCCTCTTGGTTGTGTTGATAATTAACCTGTGGAATTGGATAGTGTGCAAAGATTTGGTTTTTTTTACATTTTTTGAGTTAATTTTACTAGTGTGGACTGAAGAGTTAATATGAGAAGTGGGATATTGGGAGATTTTTGTTGCCTTACATGCTTTTGATCTCATTCTCAGTTGCTGATTTGTTGATTTTAATTTGATTGCAGGTGGATCTTCGGGATAAGCCTGCACTTGACAAGCTTTTTGCTTCTCAAACGTAAGTTTCTGCGGCATCATTCTGATTAATTGTTTGAACCTCAGAGGATAATTTTTAAGATGGGTGGCAAGGATTTAGATGATTATGGGGATGATTTTTTCTATATCACATTTTTTGCTGCCAATTTCACTCAACCCAGGTTTGATGCTGTTATTCATTTTGCTGGATTGAAAGCTGTTGGAGAAAGTGTGCTGAAACCTTTGATGTGTTATAACAATAACCTAATTGGTACAATTGCTCTACTAGAAGTCATGGCTGCCCACGGATGCAAAAAAGTACTTATCTTGATTCTTGACTCTTGTGCTGTTGTTTCCGGAGTTTCATTTCTGGTGTTTGTTGATTCAATCATTCTGAACTTTTCAGCTTGTATTTTCATCATCAGCAACTGTTTATGGTTGGCCAAAAGTGGTACCATGTACAGAGGAATTTCCTATATGCGCTACGAATCCCTATGGACGGACAAAGGTATTGTTAGAGCCATTTTTATCAGAATTCTATCTGGATTGCATATCATCTAATGAGGTAGATGATGCTTACATGAGATAGGAAAAAAAAAATGAATTCAAAAAGGGTCTTGTTAGTTAGAACGTGTAGCCTGTCTGTGTGATGAATTTTTTTCCCTTGCCCTTTTGAGTTGCTCACGACTTCTACTCATTCACCTGAAATTGATTTATCCAGCTTTTTATTGAAGAAATGTGCCATGATATTAAAAGTCTGACTCTGAATGGAAAATCATACTGCTGAGATATTTCAATCCAGTGGGTGCCCATCCTAGTGGCTATATTGGTGAAGATCCACATGGAATTCCAAATAATCTCATGCCCTTTGTTCAACAAGTGGCTGTTGGCAGGAGACCTGCATTAACAGTGTTTGGAACTGACTATGGAACTAAGGACAGTACCCGGGTAAGCCACTTTGTTTAGCATTAGAATTTTACCCATGTGATGTATTTGTGTGATTTAATTATTGGCATTTCATCACTACCTATGCTCGTGCCGGTTATCCATTTATACTATACATTAGAAAAAATTCAATATCAATATGTATAATTTGGTCATCAATTGATATTGATGGTTTTGCTGGTTACTTATTTCTTGGTTATAACTACTTGAATTTCATTGCTAACAATTTTTATGTGTTTGGTAAACTACGATACAAATGTGTCTGTGTTGTCGTGTAACTATTTTCAATGTTTTGGTCCGTCAATTGTTTTGCTAGTGACCTTCTATCTACCTCCAGTTTCATCTTTTGACCCTCTTTTAATAGAGAAAAAAATGCTATCACTGGTGTAAGTAACTGTAATCTACTTGTTTATGAAATCCATCCACGTTTTGGGATAGGATGTGCATTAACTCGAGTCTGGTACTAGACTCAGGTCAGGGTTTTTTTTTTCTGAAAGGTGCCATAGCAAAACATGGACTTCAAAATGTGGAGAGGAGGTTCTTGTTTTCATGCACAAATGCATATATTATTTTATTTTATTTGTTAGTGAACTGTTTTTATAATTTTCAGGTACGTGATTACATTCATGTGGTGGATTTAGCAGATGGTCATATTGCTGCTTTAAGCAAGCTACCTGATCCTTCCGTAGGTTCATAATTTTTTGTTATGACACTTCTTAGACACATTTCTCTATCTTATTCAGATCTTGTTATTCAGCTGAATTAATTAGTCTTTTGCTATATATTAACATTTCTTTTGTTCAATGACAAGGATCATATTGTCCTATGACAATGTATACTTGGAAAGATTTTATTGAACTTCTAGGAACCGTAATAAGTAACTGGATCGGCTTGAGTTTGATTCTTATTAGAAGATGTGTCTTATTGTTTAAAATGGACAGTATTTGAGATCCATTTTGCTTCTTACCTTTTCATTTGCTATTTAAGGTTTATAGCCATAATTTTATTATGGATTAGCTTAGCTGATTTGCTTGTTTTGTGCAACTGCGAATGGTTGTTGTCCTTTGACTTAGTTTTGAAGAATGTGAACTGCAGGCTGTGAGGTGTACAACCTTGGAACTGGGAAGGGTATGTCTGTCTTGGAAATGGTTGCAGCATTCGAAAAGGCATCCGGGAAGGTAAAGTTTACGATTTTTACTGCTTTGTTGATATGCACAAATGGGCAGCCCTTAAAACATGATTAAGGGCTCACTCTTGTGGATATTTCTTTTTCATCTTCTGTTTGATTACATAGTACTAATTAAGGCCACACTTGGTTTGCTGACTAGATTAACCCAGCCGAGCTATCTACCAATTAGTACAGCATGAATAACTATTATTAGATATCACATTTTTTTGTGTTTGGTTTGCACTGGATAAAGATTTGGAAATGTTTATAATCCTAAAAAAAAATTATCTAGCGTTAGTTCACTCAACAAGAATTGTTAAATGTATAAAAGTTGCACCTTTGCTCTTGTATAGACAGCATGAAATAAATCACATGATCCCTTGCCCAACTTTTTCTCTCTGAAATGCAGACGGAAAAGCACCGGTCTGCTCTTTCCTCGTAAATCCAGATTTTCTCTCTTCTTCCCCCCATTCTCCTCTCAATCCCGCCAAATATCCATTACTCAGCTAGCAGCTCGAAAACCACAAGTCATTTCATAATTCCAACCTCAAATGAAAGGCCATCCTTTCTCCCGAAACTGCCGGATGATTCAGCATTTGATAAGAAAAATTACCCTAATGGATATCTCACTGGGGGAGTGTTTTGGGGTTGGCCAGTTATTGGGGTGGGAAGGAGAATGGACAAAGGGAAACAAGGAGAGAATGGGAGCTGCAGCAACTCAGACAAGTGGAACACTGATGTCACCTGTGTTGCTGGTAAAAACAAGAAGGGCTGTTGTATCTTTATTAACTATAACACACCCCGAAGGTATTATATAAATGT
Source organism: Fraxinus anomala (assembly GCA_903798345.1). Taxonomy (NCBI): domain Eukaryota; kingdom Viridiplantae; phylum Streptophyta; class Magnoliopsida; order Lamiales; family Oleaceae; genus Fraxinus; species Fraxinus anomala. Next base: position 9,461 of record CAIGRN010106638.1, on the reverse strand, counting down.
GGTGTTAAAAATAATTAGTGGGTTCGGCATTATTTTTCGGGACCAAAAAGCGAAGCGATCCCTCAAGTCTTTATGCTACCTAATCGCCCCAATCAAATATTATTTATTTGCTTGGTCAATGTACGGATCATCTTATATAGTTAACAGAACTGTTGTTTTGTGTACTAGACAACCTATTGCAATATTGCTTTCAGTTTATCTGGAGAATTCTGGTGACTGTCTGAATAACATTTTGAGTGTATGTGAGATGTGTTTTTTGAAGCCTATTAAATTTCCCGGGGTTTCCTTCTTAACGTCAATTCCCTACTTATCTCGTGTCTACCTAATCAGATGGGTGAGAGTTGAGGTTAGTTCTCTGATTCCACAGTATTTGTTTTGAAAGGAAAAGGATAAAATGAGATTTTAATGTTTGAACATTAATTATTGCTCTCTGTATATATTAACTAAAACATGCAGCGCAAATTACTCCACATAATCATACTCTTCTTTTTTTCCTGCTTCTAGAAAATCCCTATTGTGAAGGCAGGTCGACGTCCAGGTGATGCTGAGATTGTATATGCCTCAACGGAAAAAGCTGAACGAGAGTTGAACTGGAAGTAAGTGCTGAACTCAATCAATGCATGCAAGATTACTTCTATACATTCAGAACGATTGATAAACTAAAAAATCTCACTACCAAATTCATGCTTCTGATTAAACGGTCGACATCATTTCAGGGTAAAATATGGCATTGACGAGATGTGCCGGGGTCAATGGAATTGGGCCAGCAAGAACCCATATGGCTATTAGCCTTTGGAGCCCACTATGTAACTGAGAACTGGTTGACATGTTGACACATCTGCATGAGAAGGTGCCTTCCCTTTTTTGTAAAATGGTAAATAAGTACTCTGTGCTATTATTCTGAATAAATGAAAGACAAATGAATATTCCGAGGTGAAGAAAGTTGTTTTATGGTAATGTTCTTGGGTAATTTGAAGAAAGTTGTTTTATGGTAATGTTCTTAGTGGTGTCAAACAAGCCTGAGTAGGTCGCCTCGCCTACGGGCCCATGAGCTTGCCATGAACAGTGACGGTCACTGAACTATGAAAGTGGCCGTTTTGGCTACTTTTTTTTCCTCCTTTTTTTAACTCTATTAATATCCCAACCCATTTTCAATTTTTTTCACACAACATTCCAACAACTCTCTCTCTCTCTCTCTCTTCCACATTCTACCCACTACATTTTCATTTTTTACTTTCAATTTCAATTATTCAATATCAATTATTACACTACAAATTTACAATTACAATCTTACATATCAACTTTCTTTCAATTTTTGATTTTTTTCATACTCTTTATTTATTTACTTAGTTATTTACTATACATTACATCGCAATTCACGTGGATCTATACTAATTTGTTAAGGGCTAGTTCGGTATCGGAGGCGAATCACCTATGACGTCACAAAGTCAATTTTGGAATGAATTTTTCGATCTGAACAAAGTATCAATTCCCAAAAATATTTCAAATTGGATGCTCATGGAAGTAGTAATCCAATTGATTAAGATGACGTTGATGTTCCCGAAGTGGAACATGAGGAGGAACGAGAATTAGATATTTTCGATGTAAGAGGGAAGCGAAAGGGAAAAATACAGGCAAAATGTTGGGATTACTTTAAATTGATTTCAACGAGTCATGTGGTCGATGGAGTCATAAAGTCTAAAGCAGTATGTAAATATTATCAACGATGACATAGCAAAAAGGTATTGGTACCATTCACCTCAATCGTTACTACAAAGCATGTGCTGCCAAGCATGGATTTCTTGCTCCGGTTAAACGCATCTGCAATTTGGTAGTTCAGGCGCTGGTTCTACTTCTTCGCCACTTTCCATGTAGATATATTCGAAGGTGTAAGTTCGAACGGGAATGGTGAAATTCATTGTCACTGCTGAGTTGCCTTTAGCGATAGCGAACAACCAACATTTCGTCACGTACGTGAAAGAATATCTTCAATCAAGGTACGTTGGGGTAAGTCGAAACACTTTTCATTCAGATATAATAAAATATTCCATTCATACAAAGTAACAATTAATTACTGATTTGCAAAAATATGGGGGGTGTTATATCTTTAATTTTGAATATATGGAAATAGATTAATAAACGAGTTTATATAACTGCAATTGCATACTATATAAACCCATTTTGATGTATACATGAGTTTCCTCACAATGCTAACAATAAATATAACGCTATTATGAACATTATCAGATAATATCATTATAAGAATAAAATTCGTTCATTTACATTCGACAACGCCAGTGGTAATAAGACAGTTATCGATAAATTGTGTAAAGTATTGCAATTCAATTTCGATGGTTATTTCCTTCATATTCGTTGTGTGCCATATGTTTAATTTAATTGTGCGGGATGGTTTGAAACATATTAATAATGAAATTCAATAATTAGGGATGTAATAGTATATTATGATTTCACCTAATAGAAAACAAGTTTTTGAGAAATTTTGTGCCGAATTTGGGATAACGAATACGAAAACATTTGTTAGTGACGTAGGACATAGATGAAATTTCACTTACTTATTATTAAAATCATGCGAATGTTTTGAACATCTAATAACTGAATTTTATAACAATATGCGTATTAGAAATGATGATAAAACTATTTTGAATGAATCTGATTGACTTTTAGCTTTTAAAATTAAAAAAAAAAAAATTTGATAGGTTTTTATGACTCTACAAATATTTTAATTGGGGTTTACTATCCAACTAATTGTATGTTACTTGAACGTTTTTATATAATTGCAAATGTTTTTCATAAATACAAAAAATGACCCCGATTTTAATGTAATTATATATTCTATGAAATTAAAGATTAGAAATTATTGGGAAGACTTGCTTACGTTATTTCCTTTAGCATGCATCATAGACACTCGATACAATTTATCAAGTATTAAATATGTAATTGATCAGATTTCAAGAGTATTAACTTTTAATACACTTATCATTTATAGAAATTTTAAACAAATTTTATGTGAAATGGATGAATTATATGCATAACGAATATGTGCAAATATTAGTCGGGTACCCTCTACACCTACTCCTTTCACTGATATTGAAGAAGACAACACTGAAATATTAACTTTATTCGAAAACATTAAAATGTATAGATATGATGCAAATGCAATAGGTTCTTCTAGTAGTAGTTTGTCTACTGCATGTAATCAAAAATCAAATGCAAGTTCAAATGTATTGCATGCTGAATTAATTGATTACTTTAATCATAATATGCCTATTAACAAAACAATTAAAAAATTTCAGAAAAAATAATTGAATTCTAACGAAAGTACGAATGACGATGGCTAGTGGTTTCTGCGATTGCAAAATACTTACTAATACCTCTTGTTAGCACTGTAACTTTGGAGTGTTTTTAGTGCAGATAATTGTCTGAGGTTGGGAGCCGACTCAAATAAGGTATTTTGGAAGTATTAATGTGCTTGAAGGATTGAGAAGTTGCTCATTTCCAACTGCAAGATAAATATGTCGAAATTGTATATCGTCACGTAAGTGATTTTTAATTTAACCATATTAATGAAAATCTATTATTTTGAAATATTGTTTTTAATTTTTAAATTTTTTTTACACGAAACAAGTTGTTCATGTACAAAACTCCATCTACTCGAAATAAGTAGTCGGTCTCAAACTAGAGTAAATGAGGGGGGTTTAATTTTTCTTTAAAAAAATAACGAGCTCGCCCTTCATGTAACGAGCTCGTTAAAAGCGAGCCACGAGCTCGGCTCTTGAGCTCGTGGACATTAGTCGGCTCAACCCATTGTCACCCTCGAATGTTCTGCTTTGATGCTCTAAGAGGTCAAGCTAACATATTAATTCGTTATGGTCATCTATTATGCTACAGTTTATTTTCTTATTAAGCAGATATAAAACCGAGGAAATAGTAGCCTAAAAACTTGTATATCGGCATAAGTGAAAAATAAGTTATGCTAATATAAAAAAGTAACTTTTTCAATAATAATTTTAAAAGTAATTTGAAAGTAATATGACTTCCACATTCACGCGATCAAATAATTTCCCATGAGCAATTCCATTTGTATAGAAATGGATTTGCTAGAAATCCAACATATTTGTTGGATTTATGTGAGTATCTTTTTTTTTTCCTTTCTGCTGTAAGTAAAATATTAAAAAAAAAATCCACCCACTCTTGAGTATCTATTTTCTTTTTGTGCATTCTGCTTCTGTACGTGAAGTAGGATTCATTTCCCATAATGGTCCTTTCAAATCGGGTTATCCATGTAAAATATATATATAAAATATTTGATATTTTCATTTGAATAAGACCTTAATTTTAGCGATGGTTTCGTTAGATATTTTACAACTAGAATTTTTCCGTCCTGCATAAGGGGTGGAGTATGTGGTTTAATTTGATGCAACACTTTTACATATGCACGATTGTAATCGACTTGTACAGTACGATGTCATGTGAAATGCCTTTGGTTGCTTATAATTAAAAGGATTCTGCTTTTATATAAAGAATTAAATTTGATCTGGATTGTGATGTAAGTAGTCGAATTTAAACAAAAATGAAAAAAGTGAACTTGGAGGCTACTGACAGCAATGACTGGAAAAATCAAGTAAAAAAGTTCTGCACAAATCCATGAGGAGCCGTGGAAAAATGAACTAAGTTGGTTGTACAACCACGGTATACAACTAATTCGAATCCTTCGGGATGTCAAAATTGGGACATTGATTTGAATAAATGTGTTAAAATCAATGATAAAACTGTGTGTTATGTCAAAAAATGTAAATAAAACTGTCAACTATGATCTAAGTATAGCAAAATTGTGAAAAAATAGTATGATGTCGACTGCCCCCATTGCGGCGCTCGCTGTCCCATGAGTATGACAACACCATCACCACTACGCGCCCCACCTCCAATTAAAATCCCGTATCCAATCCAAGTATTCTGCAGAGTAAATTACTCATTTTAAATCATAAAAAAAATGCCGGATTTTGGGATTCTTCGCATGGAAACTCATTGAGAAATTATCATTATGTGACTAGATTATATGTTCGTTATTTATGTAGCTACCAACTTTTATTTATACTTTGAATCATTCTCAAAACAATAATTTATACACAATTTTGCAAAATCTATTAGTTTTATCGACGGAAAGCATTTGAAATAAAAATTTCTGGTTCAAGACTGATAATTATTAATTCATAAAATTCTAGATCCAAGTTAAGTTCCTCTCCTCAATATGATTAATAGTCGTCATCTGTACATTTTTCTAACAGTGTAACCCTAAAACAGATCCATCGTTAACAGCAATGTCTACCCTACATTTGGCTCTCGCATCCACATGATGCGTGAAGAAATGCAGGAACCGGACCCGTCCCGACATCTCCAGCCTGGACTCAATCTCCAGCCTGGGTCCGATCCGAAACCCGTTGAACCCGTCAGTAACAGTAGACCCTGTAGCCATACTCTCTGGCAGGTTGGCCGACAGAGGAAACGACTGAACGGAGAAAGTCGCTGCCATGTACTCAGTCTTGCCGGCGTCAATCTTTCCAGCTGGGATGAACATGAACCCCACCTGAGTTCCTGCGTACAGGAGCTGCATTGTGCTGTCGTAGTGGGTGAAAACTTCTCGGTTGGGGTTGTTGACGGTGGCATACTGGGAGAAGGTGAAGTTGACGGTGCCGTTGCCGGCAGAATAGGAGGGAAGCTGCACGGCGGTGACGGCGAGCTTCGGTTCTTTGGGTTTGAAAAGTGTGAAGTAAATTATTAGAATTAGAATGAGTAGAAATATCAAGAAAATTGTTGCTACAATGCATGAGGCTAAATTTGTGCGGCCATTTGGTGGCTTGTGAGGATTAGATTTGGCCATTTCTAATTCTCGAGCACAGTTACTATATTTCGATCCTATAATTATAAATGCCTGAAATTAGCGTTTTTGAGGTTGTGGTGGCAGTGTGAAAACGAAGACTTTCTTGAATTGCTGTGTGTGATTTTTGTCTATGCAAGGAGTCATCTATTCTTGGCTTTTGTGTAGGACAGAAATTTATCCTTTGACTAGAGGGCTCTAAGGCGAAAAAATATTAAAGGGACTAATATTTGGTTGAACCTGTGGTATTTCTAGGGAGCAGTGTTTAGATTCGTTTATTCTAGTTGGATAAAAGAGCTTGAGAATTTTTGGTTTATTGGAGAAGTTAGTTTGATTCTTGTTAAAGAGTTCAATTTATTTCTTGTAGTCAAGTTTTTTCTTCAAGTAGAGAAATTTTGAATTTTTATTCGTTGCAGTGTAATTTGTGTCAAGATGAAGATTGTTGGGTCTGTGACTCAAATTCATCTAAGGTTTGCGGATTTGGTATATTGGACCTTAAAAATGTCAAAATAGAGTTCAATGAGGAAAAAGGGTGTTGCGGCTCTAGCTTACCACTAACTAGATGCTCGAGCGACGAGACAGAGTTTTCAACAGAGACTTGCCGCCCGCCTGGTGCTCGAATGGTGAGCCTGTCGCTCAAGCGTCGCACAATCCAGGTTTTTTCTTGTTTTGTTTATTTTCCTCGTTTTTTTTATCTAGTTTCCATCTTTAAAACTATTATTAGGGCTTGACATGTACCCCTATAAATAGTACTCTTCTTTACAAGTTAATTCATTATTGAAATTTAAAATTGTGTAAGAATACAATATTTCTGTAATTTCTCTCTCCATTGTAGTTGAATAAAATCTTCCAATCCTGCCAATTTTTTTTTAAAAAAATTGTATTCTTGTTATTTGTGATAATTACTTCATATCGTGCCATATAACCTCGTATACTCCCCAACATGTACAATCCAAGTAAGAACTGCCAATCAGAAGGAAATAAAGTGAGAACTTTGAACTCTCTACACATTCCAATACAAGATTCCATGGCCATAGGCTGAGAACAATATCGAAAGAAAATTGATATGTTATGTCATGGTAAAAAACTGTAAACAGAACGTCATTTCATCCAAGTCCAACAGTCTTCAGAAAAGTTACTTAAAGGACAGAAAAGAAGGTGCGGGAACTCCCCCGTTGTACCTCAATATGTAGGAATAACAAGTTGAAAGTGATAAGTGTATTTTATACACTTATTCAGGCTCTAAAATATTGACATTTCGTAATTATTTTAATGGAATTGTAACCTAATTTATTATATAATGTATTATTAGGTGAAACTCAATGAATGGAAGTGAAATTGAAAGAAAGAAGCGAAAAATTGACGAAAAAGAGCAATATCCAAAGTTTGTAGACTAAAGTGCAAATACTCAAAAGTTGTGTCGGAGCTCAAGATGAAAATTCGAGAATGCTAGGGGTCAAATGGATACTACTATAAAGGTCAAAAGGAGTGAAAATATGACCAAAATATTTTCACAAATCAATTTTCAACCGCACAAGAATGTCCAGATTTTTAGTTGGAGATTGAGACCCATTTTTGGCCTTATAAAAGTTCGAATTGAAAAGGAGCTATTTCTAGTAAAGTTGTATCCCTTTGAGTTATCTTTCCAACGCATTTTGAATTGCCTTAATCGGATATCGGGAGAAAAAGTTATGACAAAAATATTTAAACAAACGTAAAAAACAATTCAGCAAGGCGGAGCGCCAAGGCGCTGCCTGAACGGTTTATTGTAGCACGGCAGCGCCCGTGCAGCACCCAGGCGCTGCCTGTACGCTGCATCCTAGCGCGTAGGCGCTGCGCCGACGCCAAGGGTTTTTTATTAATTTGAGCCGCAAGAAGTTCAGAAAAAGACTCCAATCTAGCCAAGGACGTGTATGAAACTATAAATAGATTAAAGAATACACCAATTAAGGGTTCAAAACATTGAAAAAAATGGAGATACAACGAGATATCGAAAAGCCCAATTCAAAAAAGAGAATAACCATGGAATTCGAGTTTAAAGCGTTGATTGGAAGCGAATGAAGATCTTGGTGCAATATTTAATTCATTTCTACATTTTTATTAAAATTCGGTAATGCATTCCATTACTTTTAGTTTTTATTTTTATATTATGAGTAACAAAACTTCAGATTGGGGAAAATAATGTAGTCGACTTGTGATCCATTATTTTTCTATTCAAAATTTATGTGATTTTTTCTTATATATGTTGGTTTTACTATGAGTTTAATGCATTAAATTACCTGATCAATAATTTGATGATTATGTGAATTTCTTACGAATTGAGATGTGAGTTTGAGATTTAGACCATATAGTAAAATCCAGTAAATTAGTATAACGTGTAGAGATACATATACTAAATATTGCGATCATGCATGAATTCTTAGAACTAATGTTTCGTTTAACTAATGTAGATTCGCATAGAGATATGGAATTGAATTAGTTAAATAGGCTCAATGATAACTCGAGAGGCGTAAATTGAATACAATAGAATAATTCGATCGAACACTACATTAGGTTATGAATTATGAATTAAGAATAATGGTGATCAATAGATGAAATGGCTTTNTATGGAATTGAATTAGTTAAATAGGCTCAATGATAACTCGAGAGGCGTAAATTGAATACAATAGAATAATTCGATCGAACACTACATTAGGTTATGAATTATGAATTAAGAATAATGGTGATCAATAGATGAAATGGCTTTGCCATAATATTCATCATGTATTTGAATCTTTAATCAATCGTGTTTGCTCTTCTTATACTTTCCATTAGTTTAAGGTAGTCAGTTCACAAGAAAAAAATATTAATCTCTATTAACATTCTTTATTTGTCTTTTTATCAAATAGGAGTTAGGAAAAGTAGATTAAGTTTAAAGTATAGTTCTCGTGGGAACGATAATCTGAACTCAAAGGTCCACTATATTACTTGTTACGATATCGTACACTTGCGATAGAAAAAACGCAATAGAAAGCCAACTAGAAATCTTCAGACTGACTTAAACAGTCTCTATTAAAGGTATATTCAACGTCGTATTGTCTTATTTTTCGAATTCTGTTAATTATTTCCGCCAGAGTTTGATAGCATAGTTATTGTGGGACCCTATAATAATCGGGAGGTGGGTGGGTAATTTATTTTTACATTTTTATTGCACGAGACCTACCCTCACGTGAGAGGATGTAAGGCTTGTGTAATTTTTTTCTTCTGTACATATGGATTAATGCAAACCAGTATAGATACTCCACAATAAGAAACCAGCTTTTAAGAACATATTCTGTTCATTTGTAGTTACAAATTGTCACAAAAATTAATAATTATAGCTCCTTTTGCAGTTACAGGACGTGGCGTGATTTAGTTTGTCGTTTGAAAGACCAATTCTGAATCTGGAACTTCAGTCGTCATCACAAAGTGTGGAAATGCTAAAGTAATTTCCCTGGAATAAAAATTAAATTCTTGTTAAATGTAATGTCAAATCTTGTTTCATATTATGAACTAATGTGCAGGGCTAAAACGGCTTGTGACTACC
>CAIGRN010106624.1:0-12006 GCA_903798345.1 Fraxinus anomala | reverse complement strand
AGAAAAGAAACCCTAGCCGTCATTCTTGTTCTCTGTGTGGATCACCATTGAAGGCTGGACAATTGGACAGCTTGGAGTGCAGATCGTGATCGTTCAAATACAAAAAAAAACAAAGGAGTTTGCAAAAATCATCAAAGGTATAATTTCTATCACAGTTTCTATCTAAACACAATGTAGATCCTTGTATGGGAATTGAAATTGCTTATTTTCCGCTGCGCATGTTTAAGTAGATTCCCAACAGATGCTAATGGAGAAGTTTAACGAGCGTTTATAAACTTCAATTTTGTAGGTTTTAACAGACAGTGCTGTTCAAATCCTGTTTCTGGTAGTTTTTCCTCTTCATTTCACATTTGTTTTTATAGATTAAAATTCTGAATTTTTATACGTACTTTATAGGGTAAACCCCCCGAGAATATCGCTTCACTTTGAGCTTAAACTGAGTGTTTTTGTTACATGATTTAGAGCTGGATTATGAGTTTAAATGGTCATTCTCGTACTTCACTTCGGCTCAAGTTTTGGAATTTTTTGGATCATTATAAGTTCACTTCAAGTTTTACCGTTTCAAGATTATGAGTTTAAATGGTCATTCTTTTTGTTACATGAATTTTTTCAGTTTCACTTCTTTTGTAGACAAGGGAAAGGATATATTTGACTTAAAAGCTATCTGTTTTACGAAGGGATTGATTTTAGGACGTTCAGAGACAAAAGGTTACTTCTTTGGATTGCAAATTAGGGTGCCGTTTTCGTGCGCCAATGTTTTGGTTCCCAATAATGTTTCAAAAACTTTGCCTTCGGTTGGATGTGTAAATTGTTAGTTGAATTGTACAATAATTTAGTGTTGGACACACTACCTTGTAATTTGTTGAGATTAATGTTCGTTCAAGGGGTGTAGGCTGTATTTGACAGTGTGTTTAGATTGGAGTATTTGGCAAAAAGAGAGCCCAGCCTGTTCCCCCATCACTATTGAGATCAAATTCCAGTTTGTTGAGTGATCAAGGGAGTGAGATGCCTTCGCAGAATGCATTCCCGCCTTTCGCCTTTGCTCCTGCAGTCATTGAGTAATGTGGTCTGAATTCTGAACTCTCTGTTCTTGGGAAGCGGCGGTTTATTGAAAACAGGGTTGAATCTGATTCACTTTCCGGTGTAGCAAATGAGAAAGGAAGTAATCCACCTCCATATATTTCCCAGATGTTGGTTGACCAGCTACACACCCAGCAACTTGATCCTCAAAATCTTCAGCATAATCAGCATTATTTACAGCAATTTTCTGTTCCTGGCAACCAACAACAGCAGCCATTTCAAGCAACTGCATAACTTCTAGCCGTAAATCATGTAATCAAGCCAATTTGTTAGTTTCATGAATGATGATAAGTAACATGGGAATTTGTCTAGTGTTTTTTGGGATGTATTGAGTTTATATAAATTTAGTCTTCAAATAATTTTGATCTTCATCACGTCCCTCATGTGCAGGACGCGTGCACAATTTTTGTGAGTCTGGAACCTTGATCTTTTGCTTGATAATGTGTTGAACCACTAAATCAAAAGTTGTTAGAGAAGGACACATTTATTTATTTATCTAAATTCTATCTACAACAATGTTAATGAACTTATAGACGTTAGGAAATCCTTAACATTCATACGGTCGCATGAAGTATACAACAAGACAAAAATGATAACGAATGAATGCAATTGAACTCAGAGAGAGAGAGAGAGAGTAGTTGAAGTGGGTGACAATACCTTAGAACCATGAAAATGAAGATCTCAATTGCCTGAGTTAAGATAGGAAACTTCACTAGATGAACTACGATACTGTTTCTGAGTATGATGAGTTATTCATGTGTCCCCGTAGTTCAATCCAGAAAATAAAAATAATGCTAATTAATGGTTAGACATCCATGGAGTTCCTAGTGAACGGCATGTTCAACTAATATAATTTTCAGCCATTTGATGATACTTCATTAAATTTTTCATATTGTCATGATCTGTTCATCTTGGTGTGTATTTGCAGAGCTTGAGAAAATCCCATGGCATTAAGACGGTTATAATTCAAAGACAGACAAAAAGTTCACACGGAGCTCCGATGGGGCAGTTTTGCCACCCAAGCATGCACTGATTGTAAAATAAGTAGAAGCTGATGCTGAACTGAAATTAAGAAAAAAAGGCAATTTGTCTTTTCAAAGCTATCACCCCGATGTAAAAAAATATTCTTGTAATAGAGTCTGTGCCTAGTCAGAAATATAATGAAATCACCTTTCCTATTCTTTCTCCCGGCCCTGCTACTAAGAAAGATGTTCACTTCTTAAAATATCATATATACGTAGACGGGGACAGAGGAAGATGTCTGATTTATCCCGATGGCTTACTCTGATACAGGAAAGTAGCAAGATGCCATATCAAGCGCTACGATGCTGTTGAAACNGCTTACTCTGATACAGGAAAGTAGCAAGATGCCATATCAAGCGCTACGATGCTGTTGAAACCGTCCTGGAACCTTCGCCAGTCTTTGCTGGTTCACGCACAGACAGATAAACCATCAGAAAAACAGCAAACATACTGATTCAACTGAAGTTATACGACACTCATAGCAAGAAGGATGAGAAATTTTATGCTGATTCATTTGCACATTAAATCATTATTTTAACTATCATGCGCCATAAAGTTTCTATGAAAAATTGAAACAAGAAATAACCAATAAAGTTCTTTGTGACTGCAGCTAAAATATTTTATAATCAAAACAAACCCACACAACATCTTGCTTAGATGGAATGGCTATCAATGTCGAAAATTTGCAACTTTACTTTGGATAAGATTTCATTTGACATATTTGACTTTAGATCTTACAGTTTTCACACAAAGGGAACAAGCTCTCAATTATGAAAAACAGCACATGCAATTGCTTTTTCATCAACAAAGAAGGCAGACCTTTTATCATTGTAAAAAACAATGAGTAAAATAGCAATTAGGCATCAAAGTACCTAGATTTCCTGGTAAAGCAGGATACTCCTCGCTATGAATGTTGAATTCTTGGTTCTGTTGCGAGTACCCAATGTTATGATTTTGCCTCAAAAGCCAGCATAATAAGAAAATGATCATAACTGTAGTTAAAAGCAATACTGTCACCCTTTAAAGTTAATTACCTTCAAAACCACCACGAGAAGATAGATTTCTGGATAGCAGATAACCATTTATATAGAAAGTAGCATTTTCAAGAGCATTCGAGCCACTTAGAAATGACATATATACATAATAATGGCTCACGGCTTGAAACTGGTTTTGGGAGAATGGAATACCCTTATTTGAATAAATTCCTTGAAAGTTGTACCATGTGTGGAGCTGCAAGTTCTAAGTGTCACTTAAATAACACACATGTTCACATAGAAGTTCGATGCCATTTTGAAATTGTTAATACTGCTTCCTTAGATGATCACAAGATCGTGCGTCGTATTTTTGACAATTCCAGTTACACGCACCTTACATGCAGACAATTTTTGACCTCGAAGTATGTTAGGTATTTGATATAATTGGTAAGTATGTGAACAAAATGGACTAAAAGTAATATGTTGTAAAAGTCAAGGAGTAATGTGCAATTAGTAGAAATTAAGTTATATTAGGTCAAGGGTTTGAGATTGGAAAAGAAGGAAAAACGGCGCCGAAATTTCGCTAGACTATCACAGAGGTTTGGCTCGAGCGTCAGAAACAGAAATAGCGTCGCCCGCCCGTCACCGACCTTCGCTCGAGCGACACACTGTCGCTCGCTTGTTCGAGCGACAGGGTTATCCAAGAATTTTTTAATTCGTTTTTAAAGGCTTTTTATCTGATTCATTCATACCTTGACCTACATATAAATATCGAATGCCTCTGAACGATTTTTCTAAGGTTGAACATTGAGAAAAACACATTCTTTCATATCATTTTCATAAATTTGCTTTCAACCGTCATTCTGTGATTGGCTATTAGCGGTAAAGACATTATATTCATAATCAAAATACCAAACTGCTACTTCCTACATATTTTTCAGAGTTCTGAAGATCAAGGAAAGGTGACTAGAGTTTCAGTTATTGAAGAACGCAGAGTTTTTCGTTAATCCATAGGAGATAGACGAATTCACAAAGTTGGGAGTTGCTACAGAAGAGCGCAATCTAGGAAAACTGCACCTGGGAATTGGTACATGAGCACAAAATCTAGGAGAGCTGTGTGATTTGCAGTTAGGAGGTCAGAAAGTACTAGTGGTAGTCGAGTCTAATAGTAGATTGTTGACTGGCAAAGTGTCCGGAGTTTTTACCTAATTGAGGTTTCTCCGTAATCATATATTGTGTTAATTTATTGCTTTCATAATTGCGGTATTTCAACATAAGAAAAAATTGAACTATATGATTAACCACCTAGAGATAATTAATAGTGACTTGTTACTATGTAATTATTAAGTTTTTAATTTCACGTAATCACCTCTTCTAGGTGTAGTTTGAGTCGAACTTCATATTTTCAATTGGTATTAGAGCCTTATTTCGATTCCTGGCCCTTAATTAATTCTAGACGAGTCAATTCTTATCTGTGCCTCCATTTTTCGATGGAAGCAACTGTGCTTATTGAAAAGTTCGAATTAGAGCTTTTCTTAAAGTATTGGATGAGCTTTCAAACTGGGTGGACTGTACCTTCAACTACTGTTCATGGTGTAGATACACCTACTAATATTTCACTTTGGACTAAAGATGACTTAGCTGAGTGTAACTGGAACAGTAAGAGCATTTTTGCCCCATTCATGGCTGTGTCTACCAAAGAGTTTAGGAGAGTATCGATGTGTGAAAATTCTAAAGACGTTCGGGATATATTAGAAATCACACACGAGGAAACTAAAACTGTTAAAAACTCTAAACTGCAGATGTTGACTACTAGGTTTGAAGAAATTAGACCGAAGGATGGTGAATCGTTTGATGAATTCTATATGAAGTTTAATGATATAGTTAACTCTAGTTTCAACCTAGAAGAGAAGATCCCCAAGTCTAAAATCGTTAGAAAAGTCCTTAGATCCCTACCTGAAAGGTTTAGACCTAAAGTCATCGCGATTGAAGAAAGTAAGGATTTGGATGTAGTTAAGATAGAAGAACTCGTAGGAGCCCTTCAAACCTATGAACTCATTGTTTCTCAACTTAAATGAAGAACTCGTAGGATCCCTACAAATCTACGAACTCACTATATCTCAAGCAAAAAAGGCTAAATCCATAGCCATGAATACTGTTAGGGAAGAAGATAGTGAGTCAACTGATGCTGAGACGCTTAGGGATGATGAAATAATTTATTTCGGTTAAAAATTTTAGAAGGTGATGAGGAATAGGAGAAAGCCTTAAGAACAGAAAAATGATGTCCCTAGTAAGTTCTTGAACGATAAGCGTGAGAAGAATAACTATATGACTGCTAATAAGAAAACCCAATATGTTAGATGTCATGAATGTCAGGGTTTTGGTCACTATAGGAATGAATGTCCCAATTTGAAGAAGAACTTGAACAAAGGAAGGCGTAAGGCATTAGTAGTGACCTTGAGTGATGATGATTCAGATTCGAGTGCTCAGAGTGATACCTTTGGTGGTGAGGATGAACAAAATTTCATGGCCTTCACATCTATACCTACGATTGAATCCGATAAAGAAGGTGAAAAAGTAGAGAATGAAGAACGTAGTGAAAAATCTAAGGAAGAGTCTAAGGATGAGATTGATATCCACGAGTCTTATCGAGAATTATTCGAGGAGAGTCTTAAAATCAAAAAGGTCAATAAAGTTGTCCCGAAAAAAGTAAATGAACTTGAAAGAGAGAAACTCATAGGTGACCTTTAGTACCCTACCAAAAATCTGAATGAGTTGAAGATTGTCAATGAGAACTTAAAAGCCAAAGTTAAATCCTTAACAAGTGATCTTGAAAAATCTAATACTCAACTTCATTCGTTCATGAGTGGTAAGCAGAAACTCGATAATTTGTTGGGGATGAACAAGTTTGCTGAAAATAGGCATGGTCTGGGTTATGTTCAAAATAAGAATTCTATTGCTAGTACATCCAAGACCACGTTCGTCCTAGCCACCAACAAAGCTCGGAATACTGTTAATCCTGAACCCAAGCACGAATGTCTTTATATCAAGACCTACTAGACAACGTAGGGTCAATCTCCTATATATCGACAACAACTTACAGTTAATACTTTACATATGGTTAGAGTTCTGAAGATCGAAGGAAGTTGACAGGAGTTTCTGTTTGTGAAGAATAGGCCGTTCTTCGTGATCCACGGGAGATAAACGAATCCATAAGGTTTGGAGTGCTGCAGGGTAACAGATTCCACGGAGAGCTTTGGCAATAGAACTAAGGATTTGTGTAGGGGAATACAGGTCCACGGAGAGTTGTAAGGAGTGCAGTCGGGTAATTAAATAGTACGATCTAGTCTAGTAGACTGTAAGTTGTTATATTCGTTTATAGTAGATTGACTGGCAAGTGCCCGGAGTTTTTTCCCAGTTGGGTTTCTCCGTGATTATACTGTTGTTCGTTTATTGTTTTATATTATGAATGTATGATATGTGGTATTTAAACTTAGGACTAATATGACTTGCATGTTTAATCATTTAGGAAAGAATTAAAAAGTGACTTGTAGCT
The DNA here is from genome assembly GCA_903798345.1 of Fraxinus anomala. Classification (NCBI taxonomy): domain Eukaryota; kingdom Viridiplantae; phylum Streptophyta; class Magnoliopsida; order Lamiales; family Oleaceae; genus Fraxinus; species Fraxinus anomala. Next base: position 5,373 of record CAIGRN010106624.1, on the reverse strand, counting down.
ATTTAATTCATTAGTATTTTTAAATTTCGTATATTACACCTATTCACCCCCTCTAGGTGTTGTTAGGGTCGAACTTGCGTTTTTCAGTTATAGTGCAGTACCATTTTTGAAGTTGAATATTACACCTATTCACCCCCCTTCTAGGTTTTGTTAGGGACGAACTTGCGTTTTTCAGTTATAGTGCAGTACCATTTTTGAAGTTGAATATTACACCTATTCACCCCCTTTCTAGGTGTTGTTAGGGTCGAACTTGCGTTTTTCAGTTATAGTGTAGTACCATTTTTGAAGTTGAATATGATCGATAACAATAAATTTTCTTCTTCTGTTTGAGAGGTTTCATGAGAAGTTTCCTCCTCTGAAGATGAATCATGATTAGGAATGTTTTCTTGTTCTATAGTTTTAGTTTTTACGAAAACAACTTCCGTTCGAACATCTTTCATTTGACGTTCGAGGATAGCAATTTGAGATTTCATCTCCTTAATTTCTGATCGTAATTCAGAACTAGAAGATTTTGAAGATGTGGATTCGGTATTGAATATATTATTTTGATTATTATTTATTTAATTAAGGTGATTTAAATTTTTATTCTTTAAAAAATATTTTGTTATAAGTGGAGGTGAAAGAGAATTGTCGGAACCAACACCTTATATATGAGAATTTTCAACTGTTGTTCTAAACACATGGATTCTATTTTAAATAAAAGTCTTCAAAAGTGTTTTAAAATCTACAACAGTTCATAAAGTTTTAAAATGATAGTTTATAGAAGTCTATGAAAAACTTTCATTAATTCCATACAAATTCATAAAAAGTCCACGAAACCATGTAAATCATCACTTAAAAAAGTCCACAAAAGTTATTAAAAGTTACAATTGAATACACCCCTCTTAGTTTACTAGATTCAGACATTTGCCTTTTGGGGTTTGGCCTACAAAGTTAACTTTTTGCCTAGGGCAAAATATGAGTTTGGTCTCATCCCATTTGGGCGAAGTCGTGATCTTATAGCTTCGCCTTGTGAAACTACTTGGCAAAGCATTGTTTGGTCACATCTGTGTGACTTCCTTCTCCCTACGTTGGCTCATCTTGACATTCAAGCAGGACTTATTTGTTTCACGTGAAATCACATAGTAAAAATAGTCCCTCAACTTTGAGTCATACATTCATGTATTACATTAGATGTAAAAAGGAAAAATAGAAGGCGGATGTTTGTCAAATTGTCCCAAGCATTTTAAGGCTCATGATAAAACTTCGAATATAAGACGTCCTCAACTAGGCAAGGACTTACGAATTGCCTCTAAAATATGATGGAACAAGGGTAAGCCAATTTTAGATAGATGAGGTTCTACAATTAACCTCATAAATATAAGTTGGCTTCAAATAGGAATTATGATTTGCCTCGAAGATATATGATAACTAGGAGTTGGCTTCGGAAACATAATGATGGGAGCTTACAAGCCAACCTCGAAAAGACGAAACTTTATGGCTACCTTCAAAAGATAGAACTTATAACACGATTTATCAAAATTTCAACAACGTCTCCCATGCAATATGAACTAAACCAATCTGAAAAGTAAACCAATATTCCTAATATATAAATATAGATAAATTGGGAATGATTTTTCCTTCCAAATGCTCATATCAATAATACAAAATGCTGGGAAATCAAATTTTCACACTAACGATCACCTGATTAACAATATTGGTGTAAAATCCTCCGAATTACTAAATCAATGGGATAAAAATATTAGCTTAAAATCTTTAATTGCACTATATAGTACCATTGTGTATCAAATAACGTTATTTATTATACTATCGTGATTAGTAAAAAGGGACAATTTAGGCAAAAAATGAAAAGATTATATTGAAGTATAGGTGATAGAGTTTATTCTGGGCTTATACTTTTCTTGGGCCCAAATGAGTATTACCACTTGAGGAAATTACATAAAACCATGCATTTAAGTTTACAAATTCAAAAATTAGATCTCAACTTTATTTAATAAAAAATCAGGTATTATATAGTAATTATATATTAAATGTTTTTACCCAATTCAATTACAAACCCTAATTTTATTTCATTCTTCTCACTCTCCCTCACAAACCCTAATTTTATTTCTTTTTTCTCACTCACCCTCACCTTCCCCCTCCCCCTCCCCCTCCCCATCTTCTTCATCTCCTTCTCATGCCTTCATTTGATGCCGCTCGATTCGCAATTGTCGGGAATAACTCTCCATTGCCAGAGTCAGTGGAGAAGTCAATATCGCGGCGTGCCTTATCGGGACCACCATTGTCGTGCTTCCGACACAGTAGTAGAGCTCCGAGAGCACCGCTGCCACATGGAATCGACGGCGGTACCGAGATCTACCGTCACGCCATCACCAGAGTCAATGGAAAAGTCGATATCGAGGCGTGCCTTCTCGGGACCACGGTCGTCGCGCTTTCCACACAGCAGCAGAGCCCGATAGTATCGCTACCACATGGAATCAACTACGGTACCGAGATCTACCGTCTCATTTTGCGCGAAGCGACAGCACTCGAAGGTACTGCCACTGAGCCACTACGTTTGGTCTCGAGACGTGGTGTTGGTTGCTGTTTCAGGCTGTTGTGTTCGGTGTTGGTTGTTGTTTTTGGTGTTGATGGAGGTGATGTTGTGGTTGTAGTGGTTTGTGACGTGGTTGTAGTAAAATTTTAGGCCATTTGGTGGTGGTGGCATGGTTGTTGGGAAGGTGATTGTTAGTGGTTTGCAAATTGTGGTGTTGGTGCGTTTACGTGGTATTGGTGGTGTTGTTGGTGAGGGAGGTGGTGGGATAGCGTTTGTGACCAATTATTTTGTTAACTTGTGACCAAGTATTGGTGGTGGATCGGGATTGGGGTGGGGTGTTTGGTGTATGTGACCAACTATTTGATTTATTGTGACTAACCATTAAACCGTGACCTTAAAATTCGATAATTTGTGACTAAAAAATAATTTGTTACCAACAAATTTGAAAATATGTGATCGATAGATAAACTATGACCTATAATGTTTTTGATCTGTGACCAATAAAATAAATCGTGCCGTATAATATTTTTGATTTGTGACCTCGAAATAATTTGTGACCAATTAATTTAATAATATGTGATCAATAAATAAGTTGTGACATATAATTATGTACATGTGATGATTAATTATATAATTGTGAATTTATTATATTTAATTAATTAACTAAATACTTGAGCTTTGTATTTTTTAAACTTAATAATTGATTAACTTAATGTTTGTGAACTCTTCCCTTGCCACTTCCTAGTTCACTCATTTAGGCCCAAACAAGGACATCCCCTATTTTCGCTTTTATTAATCGATTGAACTTTCCGTAAACAGACTTATCCTTTATCTCATGGCACGTTGTCGGTTAGCCAATTCAACAAGCGATTCACTGGAGACTATGAGTACGTTTTCATTGCTTAGATTTTACTTTGTAATCTCTTTTGATTTATTGTTTTCCTCAACGTTCATTTCTATAATTTAGGTTTTTATAATTCGAGTTCAATTACTGGATATTGCTTATGCATAACGGAGCTTTTTGATTTTTAGTTTGTTCCTTTAATTTAATTAGGAGCAATACAGTAAAGTTTTAATAGTTATTATGACGAACAAGATGTCTTAAAACAATTCAAATCGCGTCTGTCTGTTTTTCTGAACCGTAGTTTTTCTTTTTCTCTCTTCCGTCTTGCCTTTTAGTTTCTGATGAAGAGGATGTCTGTGGTAGAAGGTTGCTACCCTCATTTTGAAGAATTGGCGATCTAGGGTTTAGCTAGCAAAAAATAATAAAAATTTAATTCTGGGACTAAGATGCTTATATAACCATGTTATAATAGTTACATTGTGTATCATGTTTAGGTTACCTTGATCATTTACTTAGCCGTACTTGTGTTCCGCAGGGCGTGAGGCTAATTTCAAAATTTGGACTCCTAAATCGTAGCAAGCAATTTTTTTTTTTTTTTTTTAATTTGTAAGAGTTTTACGGAACTAAATTTGTTAACTTAAAATTAACAATAAAACAACAAATAAAATAAGATGTTCAAAATATTTATATTACAATCAAATAACAGTGGAAAGATGATTTAAACGATCACTTATATACAACTCTCGCGGTTTTAGAGTAAAAAATGTCAATCAATTTTGGATAGCTGAGTTGTTCAACCATTTCATTTTCAATAAATAACGTGGCCAATCCATTCACTCTTTGCTATGATTATGTTGATCGGAGATAAGTCTTGATCTATATCAACTTGGAGAAACATCTTGCTGATGCAACTGTAACTGGTAATCTTGCAAGCATTTGGGAAACAACATTCATTTTCTTCAAGTAATATTGCACATCAATTAATCTTTTTGTTTATCTACGTAAATAGTCTTCAAGATTTTCAACTCCGAACATAAAGTTCACAATCTCCTCAAAATGCCAAAGCGTTTTTATCAAGTCTTTCACAATAGCAATTATCCTCGTTAACACTTGTTTTCAGTGCTCTATGTCTTTGTTAATGGCCAATTGTATGATTTTGTCAATTGTATGTTTTGTTTGAAGCCTGTTTTTTAGTTCCATCCAATTAGTCATGAAACCTATATGCTCTTTAGCCACTTTATTTTTGTAAGACGCCGATGGACATTATGCTAATCTTTGTATCCTTCACTACCCAATTGGCTAATACTTTTCATCATTTTTTCTATCTTAAACAATTTGCAGCAAAACAAAACATGAGATAGAGTGGTAGTACATTTAGGGGGGAAAAATAACAATGTCAGCAGTTAAAAGTAGTGAACGAACCAAAGGGAAAAGGAAAATTCATAAAAACGATACATAAATACATACATACATAATTAGTAATAAACCAATGGGTAGTACTACATTGATGAATCCCTCATAAGTCGTAATTCATAAATCAAAGACAGTCTACCGTCCACAATCAAAGAATTAAAAGCTATTGTAAACTAATTACTAATCCCTCATAAACTAAAGTTAAATTCATAAATAATAAGACAATAAGATAATAACATAATAAACTTACAATCAATTACTTTTACAAATTACAATTAATTTATATATACACATATACAATCGATTAGAGATAAATAGACATTGAAGAAAGGGTATTATTATCTGCCTGCTCACTTCACTTGTATAGCCAAAAAGTTAAAAAATCTTTGGTGAACTGAAGATGGATGAAAAATTGACAATAAGGAGAATCAATAACAGCCTAAGATCGAAAACCCTCAATTTTGATTCAGAATATGTAATGGAGAATTGGTTTAAATTCTATTGGTTTAAAAAGTTGTGGATGGGCCTGTGAGATTTTAATTGGGTTGGTAAGGGACTAAGGATATGTAGGGCATGTGAG
>CAIGRN010106616.1:0-10713 GCA_903798345.1 Fraxinus anomala | reverse complement strand
TCCTGGTTAAATTGGTAGTATGTCACATTTGCTTGTTCTTCATCTTGTCTGAAGCAAAAACAACTGTTAGAATTCAAAATCAAATGCACACAAATATTACAGCACACTGTTTTTCCGGAGATGATGATTTTGGTATCCATGTACTTTCACATAGCGAAAGATTCATTTTTCGATTTGACCCAAACATTTTTGGTACTACTAAGTTTTATTGTACTTTTAAGACCAATCATGGTGGTGGAAGCTATGCCGTTTATGATCGCGAATTGGAGAAGATATGTTACACATATTGTCTCTGGATTATATGGCGTGAAGGGCCGTGTTTAAGGAATATAGACGGACCAATACTATACAATTGTCAACCGTGGAAGGACCCTCCTCAGCCCGAAGCGTTACCCCCAAAAGGCTTCTGAAGCTGGAGTATATTAAGAAATGAGTCAAACGTTGTGTATTTATTGAAAAGCTTCAGCTTTGGGTGATAATAACTTAATATACTCCTTATATTAGTTTGATCTGTAATCGATGAGAAAAATACAAAACGATTAAGGTTTACAGAACAATCCATTTCTCGCGCTCTCCTTTATTATTATTTTTCCTTGTTTACAGATTTCATTATTTCAATGATTTTCTCGGCCCTCTTTTTTTTCTTTGCTTCCTTCTCTGACAAGAATCCGATTTCCAAATTTTGTAAATGAATGAAAGATATCTAACATTTTAAACATTTTACCTTGTACTATGCTTGTTTACAGGATTAAAGAGCTGATATTTATACTCTCCATTTGAATCAATAATCAAAATCGCACAACACGCCATATACTAACGTTATAAATGTTTGTCCGAATTTCTACATTGTCAATACCAATGGTGGTCCTAAGGTCATCTCCAAGCAGGAGCCAAATTTGGTGTGTAAAACCCTCTCCAAGGGTCAAATGTAATGCAAAATAAAGTGTTATGAATAGTGTTACACCAAGGGCATCTCCAATCAGGGTGCACCAAATTTGGTGTAAAACTCTCTCCAATGAGGGGTGAAATTCTGGATTATAAGAATCACGTTTCTCGAATTATATTATGTGGGCATGTTTAGTAAATAGTATTAGATAACATTATGGATGGTGCAATTAACAATGTTTTATGGGAAAATTGTACTCACGGTACTAAACATTTCATTTTATTGCAGGTTTTATCCAAAATTTTCATTTGGAGTAATACTATAGAGCCTGGGATTACAACTCCAATTTAGGTGGCATTAATGTGTCATTAAATGATCACAGTAACGCTCATTTAATGTCATATTAATGTCTGGGGTTACAACTCCAATTTAGGTAGCATTAATGTGTCATTAAATGATCACAATAACGCTCATTTAATGTCATATTAATGCCACATAAATTGAGGTTTTAATCACATCGGGACTAAATAGCATTACTCTTTTATTTGTGCCACCCAAGATACCAAATCTTTCAAAAATTCGTACCCGAAATCCAAATGGATGGAAACTGTTAGTTCAACCGCTAGTCAACATTTTGACCAAATTTTGACTGAATTTTAAAGTGCAAAAAGGTAACTTTAGATTTTTATATTAAAGAATTAAAATAATTAAATTAAAAAAGAAAAAGAAAAGAATTTGAATTTGAAATTTTTTTCTTCTTTTTCCCTACCACCCCACATAGAAGCCAAATCAACATCCACCCACCCAATCAGTCGACACAGCCATCCACCACTCCTAAATCAGTCGACGAACGTCATCCATCATACCCAAATCACTGCACCACAACCACCACCAAAATCACCGCAAACAATTCATGTCGTTGCCCACCCACCCAAACCAAAACTCACAACCACCACCAAAACCGCACAACTCCACCATTTTCAAGAATTTGAGCAGTAAATCATCAAATCACAACCGCCTACCATAGCCTCAAATGTCGTGTATAAGCCGTGGTGGCTCCAGTCAAATTTTGAGTATGGATTCCACAACTCCACCCTTTTTGAATAGTTAGAATAATTTCATTTTTTTTCTTTCAACACAGAATTGAGTGAATAACAAAGGAATCAATGGGGGAAATTATTAGGTAATCAATTTGAATAGTTGGAAGAGAGAGAGAGAGAGAATAACGAGGGCCTATAAATTGGCCGCTATAGTTGAAATAAAAACATCTCAACTATTGCCAATTGCAAAATCTTGGAATTGGCATCGAAAGAGAGGTAAATAATGCTGAAGTGTAGGTCGTGGTGGCGATGGGCATGGGCAATGACGGTGGTGAGCGATGGGGTGAGTGGCAGTGGTGGTTTTGGTTCCTAGTTTTGGTTTTCGAGGGGGGGGGGTGTGTGTAGGGTATGTGGAGAAGATGAATTATATTTGTTTTAAGGTTTTTTATTTTATTTATTTTTTATAGAAAAATATAATTTTTTACCCTTTAAAGTTTAGTCAAAATGTTAACTAACGAATGAATTAACGATTTTCATTCATTTGGACTTCAGGTGCAAATTTTTGAAAGATTTAGTATCGTAGGTGACACAAATGAAAGGTTTGGACAAAGTGTGCAATAAAATGAAAGGTTTGGTACCGTGACTGCAATTTTCCCATATTTTATCTTCATTTGTGTTGTGTCCACGTCGGGAAAGGTTTTTTTTATTGCATTTTTCCTCATTGGGGAAGGATTTTACTCCTTTATATATAATGTAGTACAAGCCCATCATGTGTTTCTAAATCGTTTTATATGTTTAAGAGATTAATGTTTAAAATTTTAAATCTCAGATTTTTTTTTTAAATTTTATTTATAAATTAATTAGTTAAACATTTATTTTATTAATTAAATATATTAATGTTACAATTCCATATAATTTGGTCACAAATTTCATATAATTGGTCACAAATTACAAATTTTATATGTCACAAATTATTTTACGATCACAATTTCAAAATTTTTACAGGCCACAATTTGTTCATCGATCACAAATCAAAAATTGAAACGGCACAAATTATTTTATAGTCACAAATCAAAAATATTATATGTCACAAATTATTTAACGATCACAATTCAAAAATTCTATAAGTCACGAAATTTTATAAGTCGCAATTTATTTATCGATTATAAATAAAAAAATTATATCTCACAATTTATTTATCGATCACAAATCACAAATATTATAAGTTATAAACAAATTATCAAATTATCGATCACAAATTAACAATTTTTTAGATCACATTTTCTTTTTGGTCACAATTTATCTTTTTTATTTATTGAATATTGTTTATCAGTCACAGATTAATAAATTTAATAGTCACAAACAACCAAATAATATGTGACCACCACCAACACTTGTAACCACCACCTCTCCAACAGCGTGACAATCGAAACTCCGTCGCCGAAACCACCACAACCACTTTCTGGCAGCAAACCATCATCTAAAATACTGACATCACCACGACCCACCCACAACCACCGTTTCACCACCATCACTAAAACCACATGACCTCTACCACCATCCTACAACCCATAAAAAACCCACAACCCTACCATCATCGTCGCCGCCATCACGACCACCACCCAACCACCATTAAAACCACAGATACACCACCACGCCCTACAACGGCGCAACAGCACGCCCACAACTCCACCCACCATCGCCGCCTACATCACACGGCCAACAAAAATCACTACCGTTGCCGCCCCAACAACAGCAACAACGCGGCGCCTGCACCACTCCACCAACAAAAATCACCACCGCCAACAACCAGGGAAAAAAAACTTGCAAATCGGAAACCACCGCACTGAAACCCCCAACCACCGCACACCTCATAAAAAAAAAAAGACGAAGACAAATTGCGACACTGCCGTTCATAGTAGTGTCGATCGACGATCGCAAGGAGCGTCGCTCGCTGATAACAGCGACAGCTCCGCCGTCGTATTCAGCGATGGTGATCTTGCAAGGAGAAGAAGAGAGACGGCTACAACGACACTAATAGCACCGCTGCACCGACGCTCAAACGGCGAAGTTCGTCGTTGTGCCGTGCCGGTGCACGTTCGTCGCTGTGATGTGCTGTGCTAGTGCGCGTTCGCCACCGTGCCCTGCCGGTGATTGGAGGACAGAGACGTTGAGGAGGAGGAGGAGAGAGAGGAGGAGAGGATAGAGAGATAATGAAGATGTGATAAATGATTTGGGATTTTTAAGGTTTGTGTAATTATAATTTAGATAGATGAATTAATATCTTATTTTTGTATAAATAAAGTTTATATTCGAAATTTGAAATTAAATCTTTAAAGTTATGATTTTGCGTAATTTCCACCAAATATATACCAACTTGGCTCAAGCCCTCGACCCCGTGACCTTGTCAAGCCAAGCTGGCCGATCGGACGATAATAGAGCGCATGTGGGCTTTGGCTCAATGCAGTTCTCTCCCACCTTAAAAACTATTGGTATCCCTTGAGATCCAAATTCAAGTTCCAAACTTGAACAATATAAAGTGGATTCTATTCTTCTAATTTTCCTATGTAGGATTGTCATTTTTCAATTTTTCGCCAATTTTTATTCTCAATTTATTTTAACTTCAAATTGTCATGTTTTGGCCTTAGTCTCTCATTCACCCTAAATTGGTAATAAATACATTACATTAATCTACTCATTGAGTAGAACACACTCAACCAAAGAAATTTTTTTGTCCAACTAACGAAACCCACTAAAACAATTGATCAAAAGTTGATCAAACCAACTAATTAAAATCAATTTTCCAACATATTGTAATTCTGTTTTCAAGTGATGATGATGTGGACCAAAAACATACAACCAGAAGAGCTGAAAATAGAGGGTGGAGCGTTTTATAAGTTGCTTTTCACTTAAAAAGTGTTTTTGCTATCTGATTGTGAAGCAGAGAATGTTTGCATACACAAATCAATCACCCGGGGCTTAGTTGCAAGGAAAAATGTTTTTGCGCACGCAAGGAATTAGAGATCCCCAAGAGCCCTAGTCATGCTATCTAAGATAGAACACTGTAGTAGTAGTAATCAAGTACTAAAAAGTTCGCTGGTCAATTTGTTTCCCTTGTCATGGGTTTAGTGATACCTAGTATGTAGCCGAGTTTATTTCAACTTTTAGTACTCTACATATTACGTGAGCACATCCAACATCTAGTAGAGACCAACACTGTAATGATGCAACTTGGTTATATATTTCATGTTTGGCAAGCTTAGCAAGCTGCAGTTTAAAGACGATGCAGTCGAGAATCTGGATATCAACAATTTTTTATCTCTTAGGAATTCACAGCCCCTATTGGCACGAAAGGCACAAGGATGATTACTTGCACTTGTCTAACACTGTAATGTGATATTTCCAAGATCCCAGGTTGGAGATCACTTTGAGATCTACTTTGCAAGAGAGCCTTGATAACATAAAATTGGAAAGAAGCAATCCAAAACCAAGAAAAAATATTCCACAATTGCTCATGATGAAAATTTTGTACAACAAAAGTGATGTTACTTCCATTTCTCAGTCTACAAATATTAAGAAGTCATATCCTACCGACGATACATAAGATACATAACAACTGGGTATGAACTGAAAGTAATTAGTGTCATGTGAACGAAAAAATGCATTCCGTTATGTTTTAGTATGACATCATTGCATATGAATACTGAATGTAGAGGATATCAAAACCATATCTTGATCTTTATTCATTTCTCTTCAAATTCAACATCAATGATATCCGGTTTACTCTTTTTCGAAGAGGAACTGGTACCTCGGCTGCCGTTAGAAAAGAAGTCACCCTGTGGCTGCCATACAATGTTTCCACAACTTGCACAGCGAACTGTTTGGCTCTTGTACCCAACAAACTGCCTCCTACATGCTGGGCATTCTCCCTGCTCCGATAAATTAATACACACATGAATCATACGTTCTCATACTAATTGCTATTGGATCATTTCCAAGGTTAGGGATCTAAGTAAACATCAGCTCGCAAAAAAAAAGGATGGATGGATGGATGGCAAAGCTAAATGCAAGAAAAGAACCAATTTATAATTACGGGAACTTTTGCTATGGTGATACAGTAAAAAAAAATATCCACCAGGGTCTACAGAAATAGGGCATCCCACACATGTATTTTATATTTTGGCATTGTAATTAACTCCAAAAATAGGTGTTCACCATCTGGAATGCAGCTCTATGCATGAAAATTCCAGAAAAATATAAATCTTATTACCATTTGCAAGTCATAAAAACTGAGCTTCACTCAGACATTAAATTATACGAGCCATCCAAGGCTAAAATGTTTTCACTGGTCATTTAAGTACCAATTTATTCATATTTTAAGATCAATATATTTGGAATTTAAGTTGTGTTTAGTATCAAAACAAATATGGTAGTATATATTGGATAGTAAATATGGTTGAACATTTTTGAGGACTTCTTGCTTGATTAAGCTGTGCCAGACAAGTCACAAACTGAAAACTGAATAATAGGCAAGTCGAAAGAGGATGAGAATGTCAGACAATGTTACCTTAACGATAAGATTGTTGGCCAAAGCCCCAATTAGAAGAGGACCAGCAAATGGCAGTACCCATGTGGCTAATATCAGAACCCGGAATAGCCATCCTGACAGAGCAAACCATACAAAGAAGATTGTCTGCACAAAGTTATATTCAGATTTAGAATGTAGAGAACCAAGACTGAAAGATTTGCAATCCAGTAGTCATAACACCCCGAAAGGAAATGCCCAATGATCCTAGCTAATGAATTTATGGTCCATACCCAAATAACCCAATTTCGATTTACTTCCATCCAACAACCAGTGAATGCTTTCAGTTGATGTTTAATGCAAAATCTCCTTTTCGGAAACGGAAAACTTATAATATAATTACTGTCCAGTCTGTCTGAAACTAACTAATTAGAAAGTAATATCAGTGCTTCGTGCAAATCAGAAGTAATACCAGTGGTGCATAGTTAACAATGTATTGTATCCACTTTAGAGAATGAGGTCCTCATACACTGAGAAAGTTGTCATTTTCAAACAAACAATATGGTGTTCATTTCAAACCTATAATTTTCTTTCTAAATTAGAAAGATCAAATTACATTTTAGCTTCCAAATTTTCAAATTTTATCAAGATATATAGTAAGTATAAATCTACAAAACTAGACAGTAACCAAAAACACATACAACCATATTTCTAACAAGACAGGCCTAACAAAAATTTGAATTATACTTACAGCAAAACTCCTTCCTAACGGTGTATCAAGAAAATTACTGAACTGCCTCCTGTACTGCAAAGACAACAAGTAACGGAACTATATTACCAACCAAAATTCCAAATTCAAAATGAACATCAATCTCGTGCAAGAAAATCTTGTTACACCAAAAATTTACTCAATTAAAGAAAAATCATCTTTCAAGATTCTAATGAAATTCAGAATATGGCTGCTAGCATTAAGCCATTGACAGACCCTCGGCCAATTTCTACTGAGATCGAGAGAGAAAGTCCGCCAGCGCTGCGTTATTCCGAACTCGCGGTCGAGTTCACGGGCACGGTCTGCCGCAGAATCTTTCACCTCCAAGAACCTCTCCGAAACAGCATATCTCCTGTTAATACGCTCAGCTGTCTTCTTGCTCTCGTACACGAGCTGCTCAAACCCATCATTAGCCCTCCTCCACACGTCCCTCCAGGCCTCGCCGGAGGTCACGCGCTTGGCGAATCCATCAAGGTCGCTGCGCCTGAAGGCCCGAATACTCTCCGCGTGGCGAATAGGAACGAAATTTGGTTTTAGGGTTTTGAGATAGTAATTGAAGCGCTGAGTTTTTGCGGGTATTAAAGGGTGCCATGGCAGGCTCGACGCCATGACCACAAACGGGGGAGTGAGTTTGCAAAAGCCAAAAGAAAGATGATGAATTATGTGGAAAGATAGAGAAGGTGGTCTAGATATGAAGAAATTTTAATTTAGCCCCTACTTGAGTTGAAGATTGGCAAAGTACCCCCCAATTAATCTTTTTAACAAATTATAGTCATTTTTAGTACCCGTTATTTTCAAAATATATTTTTTTCTTTTCTATTTTCAATCGTACAATATTCAATAAAATAATATTACATACAAATTTTTAAAAAAAAAAAATTATTTTTTAATCACATATTTTTCAATAAAATATTATTCAAAAATGCATTTTAGGCAAAAAATGAAGGCTCGAACATACGTATAATATGAATAAAATCCATTAATATTCCTTGCATGTTTAGTAAATCTTTTGTTTGCTGAAAGTTGATCAAAATTTGTCAAAAATTTTTAACCACGCATCGTACTAAATCGAAATTTTTATCCATTTTTTTACGAACTTTTATAAACTTCTACACAATCCCACAACCAACTCTATTGAACTTTCACCGGCCCTGTTTGGCCCCAGTCACTCTTGTGGCAACGGCCCAACCCTCCCGGTGCCACTATCGTTGGATTCTTTCGAGTCATTGAGTGTGTCTATTCTACTGATTTGGTAAGGTAACAAAGAAATAATAATCGTTTTTTTATCAAATTGGTATTCACTTGACAAGGTTGAAATTGATTTTGTCTATGGAAAACAAAATCTTCTAGAATACCTAAGTTGTACATGCAAAACACAAATACGTCGAAACGTGATTTTTTGAAGAGTTTCAATTTAATTTCTTAACAATTTTAAATTTATATATTATTTCTTAATTTTTATATCTATTAAAATATGACGTCTCACGTGGTACGTCGAACACTTGTCCAAGAAATGTGAGGGTCCATAAATGCCATATATATATATGCACGACATGTGAACTATCACAAGTATGTCATAGAATGTTTAATGAGTGTTTGTACACAACATGACACGATTTCGTGTTGAACATGCACTTTTCATCGTAATAGAATTGTCTATACATCTTAAGGGCTTGCTTGAGAGTTTTATTTTTATCGATTTTGGATGACACCGTTTATGAGAGGTTGGAAGAATCGGTACTTGTTAAATTTTTTGGATATCGATTTTGAATGGTTTAAAAACCACCCAAAAAACGGTGGTTTAATTTTGGTTGATTCCATCAACTCACCAAATCAGTGATTTTTGGCCTTTTCAAATTTTATCATTTATAAAATAATTATTTCCAACAAATATATTTTGTTTGATACTAAGTTATAAATAAAAATATACAAACTAAAAAAAAAAATTATTAATTATATCATAATTTAAAAAATTGCTTATAAGTAAAATATTACTTATAAGCTAAAAATTATTTATGTGTAAAAATCTTATTAGTAAGACAAAATCACTTATAAAATATAAAAATTTACTTACTTATTAAGTAAAAATTTGCTTATGTATACAAATTATTTAAAAGTACAAAATTAACTTACAAATAAAGATTATTAGTGTGTGAGCCATATTATTTTCGAAGAATGTATTTTGGAATAATAGATTGATAGAGAATGTGTGGTTAAAAAAAAAATTATTGATGTAATGGAAAATATTATTTTATTGAAAAATATATTATTGAAAATGAGTAGAAAAATGATAATGAAAATTTTAATGTAGCCCAAACATGGGCTATATATAACTAAGAAATACTAATATAGAAATTTAAGTAAATATTTAACTTAATATTACTTTTTAAGTTAAATATTAACTTATATGTAAAAAAAAATTACATACAAGTAAAATATCACTTATAAGTAAAAAATTCATACAAGAAACCATAAATTCAAAATTTTACTAAAGAATATATATGTAACTTTACTTTTTAAATAAAAACTTCCAGAATCGATGGATAATAAATTATCAAGCAAGGTTCGAATTGTTTTAAAAACAACAACTAAAAGCACTTATAATCGATTTGCTCATAAATACTTAAAATCGATATTTTAAAAAACGCTCATAATTGATACGTCGGAACTCCCAAGCAAGTTCTAAGAGACTAATTATTTAGTACATTTGATTTGGAAAGGTTGCAAAGAGTAATGATCATTTTTGAAACAAATAAAGCATCTCTCTTATGAAAATGTTTATTATTTACAACATTCTGAATTTGGTAAAATAACAAAGAAATAATTATCGTTTTCACTAAATTGGTATTATTTGGACAAAGTTGAAATTGATTTAGTCTAATTTTGAAAAAAAAAAATCTCATAAGAAAATTTATTAGGACAATTTTCAAATGATAATACTTTTAAAACAAGATTTATGTTTTAAAAAATATCTCAATTTTGTTTTCCAAATTCTTGCCACTACCTGCAAATATACTTTATAATCTCAATATTAAATTGAACATTCATCCTAAAATGAGTTTTTCAGGAAAAAAAATAAATTTTGAAATAGCGATTATTTGGAGAATGTTAAAAAGTAAAAAATTAATTATTTTACATACAAAAATTTTATTTTATGATTTTGTGATTAAAAATGCGTTTAAGAAAAGAAAGAGTTTCAATTTAATTAAAGAGATAAATGAAGCAGTAGTATCAAACATTTCATTAAGTAGCATACTTTGTCGAAATCTTTCATTTGTGCCAACAATGGTACCAAATCTTTCAAAATGTAGCAATTGAAGTTCAAATGGATGATTTCTATTAATTTGACCATTAATTGACCAGATAGTTGACATTGACAATAGTTTTGACTGATTTAAAAATATTAAAATGGTAATTTTACATTTTTTTTTTAATCAAATAACCAAAATCAAATAATTAAAATTAAAATAAAAAGTTTCATTACACACTGAAC
>CAIGRN010106609.1:0-11791 GCA_903798345.1 Fraxinus anomala | reverse complement strand
TTTTTTTTTTTTTTGCAAAAAGGGACACAAACATGCTGTTAATAAATCAAGGCTCTAGCCTCTAGGTAGCGCAAAAAAAAATTTAATGAAAAGGTCAAAGTTGACAACATCAACATCCACCGAAATTTTCTTATTTTTCAAGATGAGCAATCAAAGATCCCGCGTGCGGGGAAACACGTTCTAGAGATGGCCAAAGAAATCCCTGTAAATAATTGGAATTTAATAATCTACTGACTAAATTTCTCCAACAAAATTACACCAATAACAATGCAGTACATGATTAGTCAAAAGGGATCAGCAGCCAGCCTTCGCAACTCTATTGAACGAGCCAGCTGTGCGTGTCTGCGTATATATAAATCATTTTCTAATTATAAAACCAGCTGTCTGAGTGCGTTTTCTGTCTATATATAGTCATTTTCTATTCAACTATCTGTGTGCGCGTGTGTGTTTTTATATATACATAAACCTTTGCACATTTCAATCCCATCCCATTTTTCTTACCCATCAAATCTTATATCTTTCTCTACAAAAAGCTTGTAGTTTTGAAATATCTCCGTGCAGAATGACAGCGATGAAGAAGAAGATGAGATTTCAAGGTGTTTTTTCCAGCTGTTTAAAGATTGATGAGTGCCCTCCACAGCCAAAAGAAGCTGTTTACAAGAAACATTCTTCATATAGAAGGATTTCACTGACAGATTTAAGCAGTTCAAAACTATCTGAAGATTTATCTGCTTCTTTAGCAGGCTCCAATCTTTATATATTTACACTTCAAGAACTGAAGGTGATTACTCAGAACTTCTCATCGAGTAATTTTCTCGGCGAAGGAGGGTTCGGGCCTGTCCACAAAGGATTCATTGATGACAGACTCAGGCCTGGTTTGAAGGCCCAGCCTGTGGCAGTCAAGCTCCTGGACTTGGATGGTGCACAAGGTCATAGAGAATGGCTGGTATATAATTTTAGAATTTCGTTCTTGATTTTTTTGTTTAATAGTGATGGATTTAATTAATTAATTAATTGAGATTATGTTTATGATCAACAGACTGAAGTGATTTTTCTTGGTGAATTGAGACATTCACATTTGGTGAAGCTGATTGGATGCTGTTATGAAGAAGAACACAGGCTTCTGGTATATGAATACATGCCTCGAGGCAGCCTCGAAAATCAACTCTTCAAAAGTACGTAAACACAAGAAATTTATCTATTTTGATGCATTAGTTTCAAAATAATTAAATTTTTTTTTAAAAAAAAATAACATTCTCAAGCGTACACAAACTCTATTGATCATTTGTATTCATGCTCTCTTGTTTATTTATTTATATTGAAAAAATTTGTATATTTTTTCAAGTTTCTTGCTTAGCCTATATTTGAGCTCTATTTTTTTTTTTTTCTTCTCAAAATTTATTTTTAATCATATATTCTCTCATAAAATAATTATACACGTAAACTCAAAAAAATTTCGTATGCTCCTATTCGAGGTTTTTTTTTTTTTTAAGAAAGGAATTTTTGGAGAATAATGTTATCTATACAAACAACACGTTATTCAAAAAATCACTATTTTAAAACCTATTTTTCTAAAAAATGAGGCTAAAAAAGGGTTAATTCATACTGTAGCATAGGTAACACTAGCTGTAACTCATTTCGGTCATTTTATTGTATTAAATGTATCAAGTTGCTAAAAAATAATTTATTAAATAGGACAGAATTTGGTTAAGGGTAAATAATTGTCTATTATTGTCAATGTTGATCAAATTCACCTAATGCATGTTTTCACTTTTATTGCAATTATTCCCTATGGATGGTTGACACTATTATTCTACGCGTGAACTTGTCAACGTTGATCACATTCATCTAATGCATGTTTTCACTTTTATTGCAATCATTCCCTATGGATGGTTGACACTATTTTTCTACGCGTGAACTTGTCAATGTTGATCACATTCACCTAATGCATATTTTCACTTTTATTGCTATTTGCACGTGACAAGTATATTACGTCATTTATGACCTCGAAGAAGACGAGTAGAAAATAATATCGTAATGATTTCAAATAAACACACATATATCTATTTGTTCTCTTGTGGACAAGATAAAATGTGTCCACAATTGATGCCACGTCAGCAAGTCTAAATTGTTATCAATGATGGCTAGACTTTTTGACATGGCCAAGGTACAATAAGTTCACATGGGAGATCATCCTGTATGTATACTATCCATGTGGTGGTTAGATGGCTCATATGCCAATTGTATTAGATTAAACAAACAATTTTTTTGGGTATGAATACACCAATGTTAAGGTTAAGTACAAGCTTGATTTCATTTTAATAATTTCTTGATGGAGTTAAAATTAATTACTAAGAATCATATTTATTTTCACATATGCAGAATATTCGGTTCCACTTCCATGGTCAACAAGAATGAAAATTGCTCTTGGAGCGGCAAAAGGACTTGCTTTCCTTCATGAAGCTGAAAAGCCTGTCATATACAGAGATTTTAAAACTTCAAACATTTTGCTAGACGCAGTATGTGACTCTATCATCTCATCCCAACTTCTCCAAAACTAGTATTTTTCTTTAAACAAATAAAAATGTCTTATTTGAAACTCCATCATCATGTTTCCAGGATTACACTGCCAAACTCTCAGATTTTGGGCTGGCGAAGGATGGTCCAGACGGAGATCACTCGCATGTGTCAACGCGTGTTATGGGCACGAGAGGTTATGCTGCCCCTGAATACATTATGACAGGTTGGTGACTTCTTCCATGCTGCTAAATGAAAATTATGACATGTTTGGTACGCAACAGTACAAGCATAGTAGAGGACAATAAACAAGATTTTTAATTTCTGTCTTCATTAACCGTGTCTAGCACTGGCCAACGTAGTATTCCAAACGTAGTGTAATTTCCTTTAGAGGTGCTTAAATGCCAAGTATGTGACAGGACTCATAAAAAATGGATCGAATTTTTTGTAGGTCACTTGACAGCAGCAAGTGATGTATACAGCTTTGGAGTAGTACTCTTGGAGCTTCTAACTGGCCAAAGATCGGTACACAAAACCCGTCATCTTAAAGAACGAAACCTTGCAGAGTGGACGAGGCCTATGTTGAAGAATCCTAGGAAGCTTAGCAGGATAATGGATCCAAGACTTGAAGGCCAGTACTCTGAAGTGGGGGCTCAAAAAGTTGCTGCCGTAGCTTACCGTTGCTTGAGCCATAAGCCGAAACTTAGACCTAAAATGTGCGAAGTGATTAAGATTTTGGAGCCCTTAAAACTACTTGATGACAGCCCAATTGGCACATTTGTATTTGAAGTTTCAACAGATAGTCATTTGCAGAAATAAAGTGCATAGGAGGGCTAGCGGAGGAAAACTCCACGAAGACCATAAACACCATATCAGAAGTACGCCAGTTGTTTATTGAGAAACCGCGCAACACTAGAACCTGATAAAGAACCTGTGTCTTGCAGATTAAAGAGAGCATAGATTGAATCAAATTGTATATATATTTCATAGCGATTTATTTCTGGTTGCATGGGTAGAATTTGTCATACCTCATCACCGAAGCTTAAATCAAAGTGTCACGTAAGCAATTCACGGAGGCAAAAAAGTCAACAAAGACCTAACCGGTCAAATGTAAAGAAACCATATGAATAAATGAAGCTCTTATACCGAAGCACTGTCTAAACGGCTAAAGTGTGTGAGTCCGAAGCGTTATATAAAGAAATGTAAGAAGACGAAGCTTTTCACACAGATGACCGATACAAAGCCTCCTCCAACCGAGGCTCTCAGTTAACCGAAACTCATGAAATTGAAGCTGTTTCTTACAAGATCTGTTGTCAATTTTTAGGAATGATTGATGTAACGTTTTTAATAATGTCAAGTGTGTCAGCCTAATGTATAGAACGACTGACTCATTGTCAATGTATTTATTGTATGATCGACAGTGATGTCAAGTCTTAGTCAAAAAGACGAGGTCACGTGGTTCTGATTCAACGACACCACGTTGGCCGAAATACTATAAATAGGCCATCTTTGTAATTAGAAAATGGTTCTTGAACTTTTAACTCCTGAACTCTTGATCTTGATAATAAAAAAATGGTCTTGAAAACTCTATACATGTCACCTTGTCTTTTTCTTTTTTTTAAATATACATTATTTTAATCTTTTATTAGTTTACTTTGGTATTTGATTGGTGATTATTGTTAGTACAATCATCTTTGTTTCACCCGTCGATACTTGAACACTTTTTTCTCACGCCATAAAGTATCTTCCACATCCACGTTCATCCCACTTCTTACCGATGTTTCGGTCAAAACGCATAAGAATTTGCTTGAGTTGACGTGAGTGGGCCCAGTATATGTTGTCCATGTACGCGTCACATTTTTCGAGGTCAACATAACTCATTTCTGTTTTGATTGTTTAACAATTTGTATTCTTCTCTAGGCTATATTTCAAATGAAGTTTATTTGAGCAATGGAGAAATAATCCATTGACCATGAAATGATTTGAAACAATTATTTTGAGAGTGAGATCAAATAAAGCACAAGCTAACCTTGATATGTGAATCGTGAGTGATGTTCTAAAATTATCAAACACAGCTAACTAACCGTATATAGAATTGATCCCACCAAGTTATTATTTGTTGTTTTTGCCAGGGCTAGACTCGTATTAAAATGTAAAGCCTTTTTGTATATAAACCCCTGTTTAGTACACATTAAAATTTTTATTTTCATTTTTCTACTCATTCTTCAATAAAATAATATTTTCCATCACATCAATAATTTTTCCTGTACGCGGAAGCTGCGAAACTCGGCAGGAACAGGAACTCCAAGTCGCGCGGCAAGAAGGAAATGATTTTTTGTTTCCACAAATTTTAATTTCTATTGGGAAAATGGGTTGGGCTCATGGGCTGGACATTTATATAATTAAGTATGGGGCCAAAAAACAAATAGCCCAAGTGCCCAGCCCAATTACAAAAAAAAAAACGGATGGGATTGGCTGGGCCTTTATATAATTAAGTACTGGGTCAAATAACGTATGGCCCAACCCAATTTAAAAAAAAAACGATTGGACTGGCAGCAACGACCCAATCTCATTACAGAAAAAAAAAAGGAGGAAGATGATGAGGATGCTTCTACCAAACCAGGCGTCGGCGGTCTCCTTCTCAAAACTCTTCCGTCGGAACCCGACACACGCGGCCGCCCGCCTGGTCGGGTGCTGGGTCCGTCACTGACCATGTTTGGCTGAGCTTAAAATGAGTACAATTTGTTTTTAACTAACTTTTTTTTTTTAAATGATTTTTTTTTCTCACCTTTAAGTACAAGAGTTACTTATTATGGAAGTAATTCTTACTTTTTTTAAAACAAATAATTTATTTATTTCAATTTTAACCAATAAAGAAATTACTTATTTTTTAATTTACTTTTTTTTTATTTACAAGTAACTTTTTTACTAGTAAACCTTTTAGCTTGGCGGCACATGCTATTTCTAGGTGCTTCGTTTGGATGAGAATGCACCCCGAGTGATGACTTAACTTTGTAGCAAGTTTCACTAAATACTTTTTGCAATTTGATCATTTCATTCATATCTATTAGCTTGAGTAATGATAGAATTGATGTGGCAATCTAGTTGACACTCTTTTTAGCAAATAACTGGATGTCACATTACTATTTTCGCTAGTCAAACAAATAGAAAGAAAATGCATCAATTTAAACCAATACGAAGTTCAGGGAGGGGCACTGTACTAGTAATGCCCATGTATCACATCATTGATGTTCGAACTGTCATGGCACGGGCACAACCTTGCTCTCATGCCACGACCTCAGTTTAAGTGTTCTTCTAATGGGTGCATTTCATGAATTCCACCTTTTGGTACAAGGCGTAAATTAGTTTTACTTGTTCCACACAGTATTGCTTAGCGAGTTTATTTTGTCAAGCGCTTGTCCGTTTCATGAGCTTTTAAGAGAAAAACTATGACTTTGTATTAAGGCGATACCTCCTCAAAGTTCATATAAGTGAAATTTTAAACTTTTAAGAGAAAAATTTTGATTCTCTATTAAGGCTATACCTCCTCAAAATTCAAATTGGGGAAATTCTTCAAAATATCCTTGTCATATTTAGAGTCATTTTTACTGAGGAATGCGCCTCATTAAGAGTTTTATAAATTCAATCCCTCCAAACTATTGATACTTTAATCTAAAATATGGTATAAATATGACAAAGTAAATCTACATTTAAGTATTTTCTTGCTTATCCTACTCGATTTTGATATTATGATTTACTTCGTAAGGATTTTAGTCAAGATTAAACTTAGAATTCAAACAATTTGTTGATGGTAAAAATCGAATCAACAAATTCTCTTATTTAATTATGATTTTCTCCACCTAAACTCATTTGTTTCGATGCTCAAATACAAAGCAAGAGGGGAAAGTAGTTTTTTGAGAGGAAAATATTTGAATCTCAGGGCTTTCTTCTCTCGGAAGGGAGGTATTTATAAATTTCCCTTCAAGAATTTAGGATAATTTCATTATTTTCAGTAGTGTGATTGTTTTATGGTAGATTGTTTTGCTTCACTAAGATTGCACGATGTTTCATATGATGAGTCTGTTGGGATTCAACAACCATGATAAGGTATATGTAACATTATGCTCCCGTTTGACCATCATTATTTAAAAACTCTTTATTTTATATATTCATTTTCAACAACACATTCAAACAATAAAATATTTTACACGTAAATTAAAAACATTTTGTTTCTGATTTTACTGTTTTTTTTTTTTTTTTTTTTTTTTTTTTTTTTGAGAATTAGAAATAGTTAATTTTTATCTAAAATCCAATTTTGAGCCCAATTTTTCATAAAAATGGATTTTGTAATAGTAAATGTTTTTTGGAGAAATTGTGATTAACATATAGAGAAAAATTTTGAGTTTACGTACAAATTATTTTAATTTGTTTATTCAGGTTCCCTTCAAATAGTTCTAGATCAAAATGTTTATTCTATAATCAATGGTAAAATTTAGCCCCTGTTTGGTAGAAATTAAAATTAATTTTTTTAGTAGATTTTGATAAAAGTTGATGAAATGTGTTGTTGAAATATTGTAGATCCCATAAGTACTTCAAAGCAATACCAAACAAGCCGTAAAGTAAGCTTAAAATTGGCCAAAACATGTAGATCTTGGAATTATCCTAATCTTCTTCTTGCCATGTCGTGGTCACATATTTGCAATTTCGATCTCAAAGTATATAATCCAAAAGCTGATAGACAATGGTTGGGAAGCTAGTAATATTATATCTCTGTTCTTTAAAATAAGGATATAATATTTTATCCCACATTTGCATTTAGTTCCATTTGAGCTTCATTATTAAATTTTTTTTTTCAAATTCATTTTTAATTACACATTCTTTTAATAAAGAGTAATACTATTTATTATCATGATAATGATGGAATATCGATAACGTGATAATATATTATTTATCTCTTTCTCTCCTCCCTTTCTCTTACAAAAATTGAACTGTCTAAACTCATTATTGCACATAAACCTTTATATCATCGATATTTCATCATTATCATTCAATAAAATAATTTTACACGGTAACACGTAAAATCAAATTTTTTTTCTACTTTTTAATCATATATTCTCCAACTGTCGTGTCATGTGTGGATATAGTGTGGACATATTCACACCCTAAATACTATCCCGCCGTTGTTCTATTGCAAAAGTTGTTCTCGCCACTGCAGAGCAGTAATAAATCGCATTTCGTAAAACCCTTACCCAAGCAGCTTCGCTCTGAGACGATGGCTTCTCTAGACAGCGACGTCACTATGGTTCCCGCTGGCGAGGGATCCTCCGGCGCCGGGCCTTCATCCGGTAATCCTGCTCCGCCATCATCAGCCAAGAAAGCCAAGCGATTCGAGATCAAGAAATGGAATGCCGTTGCGCTCTGGGCTTGGGGTATAAACCCTAAACTAACCACACGCACGCACACCATGTTTATTTATGTAAGAAATTATGTTCCGATTTTAGGTTTTGGAGAAACGCTAATCCTAATTCATGATGCAGATATTGTGGTGGATAATTGTGCAATTTGCAGGAACCATATTATGGATCTCTGTGAGTTTTTAACTTTCAATTTGCCTTTCCTTTTGGTGATTAAACTTATTTAATTAATTCTTTTATCGGTGTTATCAGGTATCGAATGTCAGGCTAATCAAGCTAGTGCTACGAGCGAGGAGTGCACTGTTGCTTGGGGTATGTAGCTTCACTGAAACCCTGATTTTTTTTTATTTTCTTTTTTTACATTAATCTGTTATTGTATGCCTGCAGATTTTACTGTGATAGGGTCCATAGGGATTATCTTTGTTGAATTACTGGATTTATAATTTCACAATTTGAGAATATTGTTGGCCTTTTTGTGAACTGTTATTTCTGTTGTTGTTTATCATATATGGTCCTTTGGATGCTAAACTGGAACAACCTCATAACGATTTTAAAAACAACTCATCGGCTATTTGTTTTGCTTCCTTCTGACCGTAGTAGTGGATCCTCTGGCAGTTTGGTGTCCCAGAATTTTTGGAGACCCTATATGACATGTTAAGAGTTCCCTTCTTTTTAATAAAATCAATACAGTAATGTTAGTTCTTTCAAGATTCTCAGCATTGTGCATCATACATTATCTACTAATACACTGCATGCACTGATACTCTACATTTGGCACACTCATTATTAGAACAATTAATTATTCTTTGTTTATCTTTTTTATTAAGTTTTACTTCTTTCATGAATGAGTAAACGTTAGGGAGTCCACTTATCAATTTTATGCTTTCAGTGAATTGTGCATTTCTGAGTAAAAATCAGAGTATACTAACATTCTTACCCATACTTTCATGGCATCACTAAATTATCATGATGCAGTCACCTGCCCATTGAGTAAACGTTAGGGAGTCCACTTATCAATTTTATGCTTTCAGTGAATTGTGCATTTCTGAGTAAAAATCAGAGTACACTAACAATCTAACCCATACTTGCATGGCCTCACTAAATTATCATGATGCAGTCACCTGCCCAATTAGTAACATTCAAATTCCATTTAATATGTACTAGCACACTGCTTATAACTCTTGGTGGACTTAATCAACATTTCTTTATCTTTAGACACAAAAAGAGGGGAAAAAAGTTAACGGAAACTGAAATTCGAATAGGCAAAAATGGAGATTTCCCCTATTTGACAACGAACCAAAAAATCAGTCATGTTGTATCATGTCATTTTTGGAGTCGTGATGATAGTACTAATTGGAGTGAGATTTAACTAATTTTTTGAGTCCAGCAGATAGAAAATTTAATACTTTCTCTCACCATGTCTTTTGTGTTTCTGATTGTTTAGCCTACATTGTATGGAGCAACTGCATCGTCCCCTTAATGGACAGAGAAAAAAATAACCCCAAGTAGAAAGGGTGTTTCTATCAATTGATTACTTTGTTTGCCTAGTTGTTTTAGCACGAATAATAAGCATTATTGTATTATTAGTTCTTAGGTTTAGGAACTAATTGGGCCTACCATGCACTTCTACATGACCATGATAGATAGGTAAGAAACAATTGCAAATTTAATGTATGAATTGGGGGGCATCAGGTCAAGAATGCATTTTCCGTTCTTCATAAGATGGATGCTTTATAACACTGCATTATTGTATGGTTTATAGATTTGAAAGATAGTACTTGGATCTTTTCTAGGACTGATGACGGTCATTGTTGTTACAGTCGTATATCACACCTTTTGTATACTTCGTAATCATGTTATGAGTTGCCTTAACCGGGGATGAATTTTCGTAATTTCCGTGTAGTGTACTTTCTCTTACATCTTAGTCTTTGGAGTGTAACCATCTTTGCTGTCTGTGAAGATTTTGTTGTTCGGAATCACTGTTGAACTAGACAATGAGGCCTCAAGTTTGAAGCAAACGTTTAGATTGTCAGCGTTGTTCAAATTGGTTTCTTGAGTGATGCCTTGGTACATTTTTATGTGGTTTTTCAATTATTTGTGCATTTTATGAGGCACATTAGCTTTAATGGTAATTTATTACTACTACAAATAAATTTTGAATATAATAATTTGGCAAATGGTTGTCTATTTCATTCATTTTCTCTTTGATTGAGACAAGTTTTTTGATGCCTTAATTTTTAGGTGTTTGCAATCATGCATTTCACTTCCATTGCATTAGTCGATGGTTGAAGACTCGTCAAGTTTGCCCTTTGGGTAAGTTGTTATACAGTTTTCCATTTTCTCTATTATAATCACCCCATTTTACAGTATCATATACTATTTTGTTACTCTTGTACAGACAACAGCGAGTGGGAATTTCAGAAGTACGGTCATTAGTAACTTCTTGGGAAGGATGTTGGAGCTATCATTTCTATTCAACATCTAGACAGCTTTACAGTGTTTTGAATGCTCATGATGCTCTAGTTATTGTTCATGGAAATTTGAGTACTTTAAATATTTGTTGCAGATCGAACCTATTTTAATCTATAATTCTCATGCTTTATTGCAGCATCTGTTAGTGTTTGCCCAGCTGTTCATTCTGTTATTGTCTTTAATTAAAGCAAAATTTGATCTTGTGGTTGTTTTTGTTGTCCTTGTGAGTGATTTTTGGTTGTGTGAGATTGCTAATATTCTATGGATTCAACCTCAAATTAGCTACTTGGCCCTCGTCTGCTTTCTTTTGTCGAACCAAAGTATAGTTTTCTATGCCACGAGGCTTTCTGTGTATACCTAGCGCGTATTTTGTACTCTTTTGGAAAGAAAAAGTTGTCTACGAGTTTATATGTTGCCGTTGGTGTTTGGTTTGGCCCCTATTTATATTGGTTCTAAATTCCATAAGACAAACTTGCAAGATTCAGATATACAAAAGGCAATTATGTTACATTTAAGATTGAAGCTTAAATTAAGATGGCGAGTTGATTTACTGCTTAAAATAACAATTCGTATTGTATATTGATAAATGGCAAGAAACATTTTTAGACCAGTTTACGAAGAAAATCAATAGCCACTTATCAATAGTTTTAATTGTTTTAAACGGATTTTTTTTTTCTTTCCTTTCTCAAAAAACAACCCGTTACTTTTTTTTATATACCCAGGTGTTTACTTTCGGCAACTAATTCCGTGGTCTGCAATTCGGTCCCTCATTCGCGAGATGTGCCCCAAAATGTCAGGGTCCAAGAAAGCGGTAATTGGCTAGCCAAGAAAGCGGCGCATTCATGGTGTATGGAATCAAGGTCTCTAAGGCAAAGTCTTGCTTAATCAGAAAATGGAGAAAGCGAGAGGTGATCTATCTACAACCAATCAGTCGAAAGGGGCGCTACCCCCTAAACCACTAAAAAGGTATTCCATTAGCATCACTTCTTTACTCTCTGTGATCGATGTGTCAATGATCAAACTTAAAAGATACAAGTGAGTGTCATATTTCAGCAATATAACTTGCTTTAACCAATATTACCACCATCCGAGATGGCCGACTACTATTGCTTCTGTTTCCTTCTCTTTCTAATTGGTAAAGTTCACCCAACCCTGCTCCAGGACAATCCTACTCCCTCTAGACAGAGAGATTGGCATGACCCCGAGCTCAAGGAACGGAGAGGCACACAGGATGACTAGTAACATGATAATCTTGTGCCCATCCAACCCATTTTTCCAAGTCTAGTCCACGTCACACACACCTCTAGCAGCACCTTGCTAAACGACCATCTCCATGACCATGACCATGATTGACGCCGAACAGAATAGTGATTATTCTACAAGCAAGT
>CAIGRN010106600.1:0-10162 GCA_903798345.1 Fraxinus anomala | reverse complement strand
AATTCTCTTAAATCTTATCTTTACCATGCCTTTTACAAGCAACAATTTCATTTTTGGTTCAAAAAATCTTATATGCAATCCATTTTAACAAATAGTGAAACTCAAACTCGAGTTTTTTTTATGAAGTGATATAACTACATTAATAATATCAGTTAAGATATTTGATGCGTTGATAGAAACGTGAATACTAATAAAATGTTTTTGTTCGTAACACACAAATACGAACTGGTGTTGCTCGAATTTCATTCCGACGAAAATGAGGTTGTGATAGATAAATAGTTTGATGATGCTATGTTGTAGAGATGGGGTACTAGTATTGATGATGAGGCTCTTATAGATAAGATCTGATATAGAGACTGTGTCCTAGCATTAGGGATGAGACATTGAAAGATAAGCTCTTTGATGAAGTTGTGATGTAGAGGCGAGGTTCTAACATTGAGTACGATGCTTTGATAGATAAGGAGATTGATGAAGTTGTGATGCAAGGATGAGGCCCTAGCATTGAGGACGATGCTCTAATAGATAAGTAACTTGATGAAGTTGTGGTGCAAAGGCAAAGTCCTAGCATTGTGGACGAGTCATTGAACTATTAGGTTGTTTATTTGTTGGTAAGTGGGATGTTGTAGCAAAGGAGAAGTGAAGTCTTTGAGCTAAGAAGATATATTTTGGTGTACATGCCAATGATTTGAAATCTATTGTGTGTTTTCAAGAAATTCAGCTAAAGCGTAGCCTACTTCCAAGACATGCATCTCCTAAGTCATAAATGCTAATGATGACCTACAACTGTGTGTATGTTTGAGTCCATGCGTCTTTACGCACTTGAGTTACACCGCTTCATCTGAGCCTTTGATCAATGTCGACTTTTCATTTTAAAGGCTTGGATGTTCTTGTGGGATGGATGGACAAGATCATTCTTATTTTGATCCAATGGCTCAGGTATGCATCATCAGCCTATAAAAGGATCTTCATCTTGATTTGCAAGTTTTTACTTTTGCAAAAAATAAAAAACATATTGTTACTTTGTCCCGTTGTAATTTTGAAAATAATTTTATTGCTTTCGGGAGACACTCAAGCATTTGGCGAGCCTTTCTTCTACAAAATTCACTCTTTAGATAAATTTATTTTCTCCATCTATTTTCATTCTTCTTCGACTTTAGAAACAAACTGTAGATGACCAAGAATTTTAGGAGTGTCACGATGAGGTAGAGAGGAATAGGTTAGCTATAGTTCCTTCAACAATTATGATACCCGCTGTTCTCACCAGGGCTGAGCTCTCTACGAACATGATGTCATGAAGAACCTTTGGAAAGGCCTACTAAGGTTGTAGGTACATGTGTAAAGTGGGGGACCTTAGATGTTCCCTAAAACATGACCTTAGCCAAACTTCAAAACCTTAGGAAAATTTATAGAATCCCTAAAGTGTAGGGCCTATCGTCCCCGTACCTCATGAATGGACATGTTAACTGTGATCGAGATACGTAGCTATAAGTGAGGTCATTCTAAAGGATGGTCTCTATTTACCAATTTATCATTTATTTTCCCTCATCCTACAATCTTATGGCATAGCTCCGACCCAACTTAACCTGATATCTTCTAGTCAAATGGTTAGGTCGTGGATGTTGTGGCCCGAGGCCGACTTTCATCAAAAGATGGAAGGAGTCTTAGTTTGAGCTTTCGAGCATTGGGATTCCATGGAGGGATATCCTTTAATGCATCTAGCTATTCGTACCATCTATTTCACGCTATGCGAGTCTTTTTTTTTAGCCATGCTTGCTCATACTTAATTATTTTTTCTTTATTTGTAGATTTGCTTTATCGCTGTGACATTTTCTAGAAGAAGTGAGATATTATCTTCATAACCTAATAGATCTCAAATAAGGATCACAAATACTCCTAGCTAATTGAAAAGAATATTTACCCCGTTCGAAATACGTAAGCTTTGGTTTACTTGCCTCAGACATATGTACCTATTAAAGTCATACGTGCTCATACTTGTTTTCTTTCACAAAGAATTTGTCTAAGAAAAAGCATTTTTTGCCCGTATTTTTCTTTTATATGCAGGAGCATAAGTGAGACTCATAAGCTTAAAACTAACACCTCTACTTATAAAAAGCAGAATGAGCTATTGGAAAAGACTAGCAAGAGGCTATCCATGGAGGACGTTAAGGATGATGAGACAAGCCTATGAAGAAAAGAAAAAAAGAAAATTGGGGCATTTGGGGCCTCTTCATTTGGGCCTATTGTTGCCATCAGGATGCCTCGTCTCCTATTCCTATCGAGGGTGCTAATCTCCACTACACCACAAAGAAGAGCCTTCTGACATCCAAAATAGTAATTTCTTTGAATGAAGCAGAGATGTATAAGTCTCCTGGGAACAAGCTTGCAAACCTAGTTCTCACTAAAAAGATCGATAGTTTTTTGAAAAGCAACTCAATTGAGCTCTTCGAAAAGGCTATACCCATGTTCCATTTGAAGACTGCCACGATAACTGTAGTACACTTCAAATTTTAGACTTAGAGGTGGCAGACCAACATCGTCTCCTATAAAGTTGATGATCTGCTTGAGGCTAGTAATGCCTATATGGCCCATGCATTGGGGGTCTGTCTCGCACCTAAATATGTGTTGTGTTCGGATAGACCAGGGAAAATCTGATTGTGGTGGCATTGGCTAATTTAAGCGTCAATTTCGTAGGGCTCGAAGTGGTTTCTCTTGGGAAAAATACAAAGCATTTCCTATCGAAGTGATGGAGATGAGTCTCTTTGCATTGGGGGATGGTTTGCCCAAGTTAAGGAAAGATAGGGTCAACTTGTTGTAGGTTGGGTTCCCTTTGGGAATCCTCCGTACCTTTTCTGTTAAAGTAACAAAGAAGATAACGCTTGCATGGGATTGTTTCTTCCATGGCAAGGAAATACAGGGTGTCTTCGTAGGTTTTGAGGTAGGTTTTCCTTAGGAAACCGCCATACCTTTCCTATCAAAGCAACAAAAATGATGCCACTTGCACGGGGATGATAATGATGATCCCACTTGCATGAGGATGGTTCTTCCATGAAATGGAAGTATGTAGTTGTCTGCATATATTTCGGGATGGTTTCCTTTTGGGATAATGATGATCCCTTTTGGGAACGCTACGTGCCTATCTTTTCAAAGCGACAAAGATAATGCCACTTGCATGGGAATAGTTCTTCCATGGCAAATGAGTAGTGTGGCTACATAGGTCAAGGGGATGAACTCTTGAAAGATTTATCACCTTGCTTAGAGGAATATGATTGAAGAAGTATGTGCTAAAATTCATTCTATTGATTGAGAAAGTTTTACTTAAGATGGAAAAGCTCAACGAATTGAGGGATGAGCATCCTACTTATTGGTAGTACTTGCGCGAATGCTTTATACTCCATAGGTGAAGCTGTCCTTCAACCCGTGTCTTCCATTTTGTAAGTCCTATGATGTACCTCATCTTTGACATGATAGGGGCCCTCCCGTTGGAGCTCAATGTACCTATGTTTGGTTCTTTTGAGAACAATACCTTTCTCAGCACAAAGTCCCCTTTATGAAATGACCTCTTCTTCATTTTGGCGTTGTAGTAGCGGGACATTTTTTGTTCGTATGAAGCGAGCTTTACTTGTGAATCATCTTTCTTTTTTTCATGGAAATCGAGTTCGGCTCTCCTTAGCCTATCGTTGTGATTTGGTTGAAGTGCGAATGATGAGGTGAGGACAATCCTACATCAAGTAGGCTCATAACTTCAGCTCCATAGGTCATGGAAAAGGGATTTCTCTCGTAGCAGTAGTATATTACTACATGGCATAGTAAAAGCTACCTATCCCTTTTAGTAGGGGTCCAATGAGGTTAATCTTCTAATTGGCAAAGGGCCAAGGTCTAGCTACGATCGTGAGCTCGTGGGAGGTTATCTCTATATAGTTGCAAAATGCTGGCACTTGTTGCAATTGCACACATAAATTAGAGCTGATCCTTTTTCAAGTTAGCTAATAGTATCCTACCTAAGCACCTTCTGTACGAGTGCGGGTCCTATTGTATAATTGTTCCATACCCCCCCATGGATATTTTTGAGGATGTGTCTCGCTTCTTCTCCCCATGTGCATCAAATGATGGATGATGAAAAGCCTCTTTCGTACAGCATACCATCCCGAAGGATGAAATGTTCTACTCTCTGCTTATGTTTGTGAGCTTTATCATTGTCTTCAAAAAGGACTTGATCTTTAAGGAAATGGCTACGATCAGTTGTATCCATGATGGGGGTACTTTCAACCCATATCACTCCATCTTCCTTCGATATGGATGGTCTGGAGATCTATTCAATCGACACTATCTTTAGTAGCTCGAAATCTTTACTATTGGCTAGTTTTGATGATGAATCATCATGTGCATTTTCGAAGCATGGAATTTGTACCAACTCAAACATTTCAAAGGATGGAAAGAAATCGTAAACTTTTTGAGATATGCCACCATGCTCTTCTTTCTTGCATTGACGTTGCAATGACATGGCTCACCACTGGCTTAGAGTCCCTACTTGTAAATAGAACCAATTTACAACAACAAATTTGTCAAATCACTACAGTTTTGGAGCAACTTTCTCATCGACTGGTGTTATAGATGAGCGTCAAGGTCGAGAAGAACTTGGTCTTTCAAATGGGAAGGGGCATGGTCCAATTCATCATAAACTAATGGACAACATAGAAAGAGATGAAGGGGATGATTTGAAGGATTAAGAAGACAAGGGGTTTGATAATGTGGGCCTCGATTTCAACAAAACATGGAAGATTGTCCTCGATACCAAGGTGGGTGTGGCATGGATTATCAACCTCTTGATGAATTGACTAAACGAATGAAGGTGGATATGCCAGCCTTTTATGAAAATTAGAGCCTAATGCTTTTGAAGATTGATTAACGGCCACTGAAGATTACTTCGATTGGTTTGCTATATCCAAGGATCAAAAAGTTCATTATGTCCGAATGAGATTGAAAGGGCAGCACAAGTTTATACACTTATTCGGGTTCCAAAATATTGACATTACGTAGTTCCTTGAATGAAATTATAGCCTAATTTATTATATAATGTGTTATTAGATGAAACTCGATGAATGGAAGTGAAATGAAAGAAAAAAGAAAGAGTTGGAGAAAAAGGGCAAGATTCAAAGTTTGGAGACTAAAGTATAAATACTCAAAAGTTGTGTCGAAACTCGTGATGAAGATTCGAGAATGTGGGGTCAAATGGATGCGATTAAAAGTAAAAAAAGAGTGAAATGTGAGCAAGATATTTTCACAAATCAATTTTCAATCGCACAAATATGTTCTAGATTTTTAGCTCGAAATTGAGACCCTTTTTTAACCTAGTAAACGCTCGAATTGGAAAAAATATATTTCAATTGAATATTGGAAGAGAAAGTTATGATAAAAATACTGAAAATAGTGTAGTACGAATTTTTACCAAAAAATAGTTGTAGTTCTTTGAGTTATGTTTACAACCCTATTTGATTAGTTTATTTTCTTTCATTATAGAAAAAAAGTTGCTTTTTATGCTTTGCTCCCAATGCGACAATCTACAATCGTTTGATCAAAAAATAGAACATACATTTAGATGCAGACTCAAAGAACACCAACAAAAACAAAAATATCAAATGGTTGACAATCAAAATATTCCTATTCCGATATACCCAATTTGACAAGTTGTCAAGAGATTAACGACACATAAAAATCAGGAAAATGAGGGAGTAGAAATAAATAAAGGAGACATGCCAATCTCAATGTTATTGATGCCTATTGCAGCACTTGTGCGCTCTAATATTGTATATCTAAATAAAGGCAAACTGGATCAATTTGACTAGCAACACTCCAATTTTACAGGTTACCTGAAAACCCGAACATGGACATATCTCCATATTTCTCAAAAATTGTCAAAACTTACATGCTCCAAGGGTTTAATGAAGATGCTATCAAGCTACGTTTATTTTCTTACACATTAAGGGATGCAACGTTGGAGTGGTTAGATGTTGAATCTCATGGAAGCATTACTATATGAGAGAAACTGATTAAAAAATTCTGCAACAAATTTTTCTCACTGGCAAAATTAGCAAAAATCCTATTGGAAATTCTAACTTTCTAAGAGAGAGATGGAGAGAGTTATCTTAAGGCATGAAACAAATTCAGGGAACTAATGAGAAAGTGTCCAAATCATGGAATTACCATAGGCAATCAAGTGCAATAATTCTACACTGGACTTTTACCATTGTCAAAATCTCAGGTGGATTTCTCTACTGGTGGATCGATCATTGGTAAGTCAGTTCAACAATGCCTAGACTTGTTCGAATTAATTGCCACCACACATTCAATGTTCTCATCAGAAAGAATGGTACCAAAGAAGACGGGTTGAATTTATGAACTACATAGACCAATGTACTGATTGTTGCATTAACAAAACATGTAGAGTTAATTGTAAAACTGCAAACACATGGAGCAAATGCAACAATGGTCAATTTAGCATGTGAGAATTGTGGGAGAAATCACGCTACAGAAAATTTCTTGATGCTTACTTCTTCAGAGGAAAAAGTAAACTTTATTCAAAATAGTTCATGTAATTTCAACACATATGTGAATAATTTCCAACAAGAGAGAAGACCAAGTTTTGGGGAGGGGGAGGGAGGAGGGAGATGTTTCATCAAGATTACTGAAAACAGACAAAGTATTCCAATAAATTGATACTAATTTTAAAAACCAGGAGGCATTTATCAAGAAATTGGAGACACAAATTGGTCAGATAGTTCAACAACTTTCAGAACGTCCACAGGGATCATTGCCAAGCAATACAATGACAAATCTTAAAGATCAGGTGATGGCAATAAGAGTAGTAAAAATGATTCATCCAGGGCTCCTGTAAAAGTTAAAACATATATACCTCCACTTCCATTCTCCCAAAGATTTTGAAAGAAGTCAATGGAGGAAAATATTCATACTATAACTACAAGGAGTGGGGCACAATTAGCAAAGATTACTGCAAAAATACCAGAAAGAGGTTGATGAAGCTACAATGGAAGAAAAATATGCACCAACCTCAATTGAGAATGAAGAAAGTACAGAAACATCTGCTACCAAGGCACCAAGTCCAATCAAGACTTAGGTGCCTCCCATTCTTTTTTCTCAAATGCTTAAGAAGAACAAACAAGATACAAAAGTTGAATTTTCTTTTGGACGTTCTCAAGAACCTCCAGATCAATATTTCGTTGATTGATGGAATATTGCAAATTTCAAGCTACACAAAATTTTTGAAAGAGCTGTTGACAAAGAAAAAAGCTTCCGGAGTTTAAATTGTGGTATTAACAGAGGAATGTAGTACAAGAGTACAAAACAAATTTTTGAAACAAAATGTTGACAAACCAGGAGGCATTTATCAAGAAATTGGAAATACAAATTGGTCAAATAGTTCAACAACTTGCAGAACGTCCATAGGGATCATTGCCAAGCAATACAATGACAAATCTTAAAGATCAAGTGATGGCAATAAGAGTAGTAAAAATGATTCATCCAGGGCTCCTGTAAAAGTTAAAACATATATACCTCCACTTCCATTCTCCCAAAGATTTTGAAAGAAGTCAATGGAGGAAAATCATGCTATAACTACAAGGAGTGGGACAAAATTAGCAAAGATTACTGCGAAAATACCAGAAAGAGGTTGATGAAGTTACAATGGAAGAAAAATATGCACCAACCTCAATTGAGAATGAAGAAAGTACAGAAACATCTACTATCAAGGCACCAAGTCTAATCAAGGCTTAGGTGCCTCTCATTCTTTTTCCTCAAAGGCTTAAGAAGAACAAATAAGATACGAAAGTTGAATTTTCTTTTGGACGTTCTCAAGAACCTCCAGATCAATATTTCGTTGATTGATACAATATTACAAAATTCAAGCTACACAAAATTTTTGAAAGAGCTGTTGACAAAGAAAAAAGCTTCCGGAGTTTGAAATTGTGGTATTAACCGGGGAATGTAGTACAAGAGTACAAAACGAATTACCTCCCAAGTTGAAAGATCTAGTTAGTTTTACTTTACCAATTTCAATTGTTTGTTCTATTAATGAATTGTATGACACAGGTGCCACTATAAAATTAATGTCATTATATGTTTATAGAAAATTGAGATTGGGTGAAGTCAAATCAAATCAACATCAATAATGCTACAATTGGCTGATAAAACAATTTCAAAGTCACGAGCAAAGTTGAGGATGTGCTCATAAAAGCAGGAAATTTAATATTTCTTGTGAACTTCATTAGTTCGACGTACCAGAAGATCGTGACATTGCAATTATATTGGGTCAGTCATTCTTAACAACGGGTCGAACCCTAATTGAATGGAGAAAACTGAGCTAATTTTGAGGGCCGAAAACAAGTAAAACATATTCAATATTTACACACAATATCAACAACCTCCCAACATCAAATTTTCCTGTAGAATTGATGAAGAAGAGCCACCTGGCCAACGAAACTGTCAAAAATGAAAATCAAATTTTGGTGGACTCCTTGGTAGAGATGGGAATGGAAATATAAAAATTTGGAGAGCAAAAAAATGGTGCATTAATGAAAATTGTACAAAATGTAAGGATGAATAACTTGGTTCGATCCACCATAATCAATCAAAGCAAAAAGTCAAGCTAATAACTTTAAAAAAACTCTTTTTATGGGACAACCCAAGTTCTACCCCTTTCTAATTACTTAGTTTTTAGTTTTAGGATTTTTTATTTTATTTTCATAACAATCTCGTCGTATTATTTGTAGGAAGGTTCTCAAGTTTGTGGATAACAATGTGATTAGAAAGCCAACCCAAACCATATCCGTCTAATTAGGGTGATGGCAATACAACAGTTGATTTATTTAGAAAATTCCTAACACTCATTTGTATTTATTTTCACATTGGGGACAATGTATGTTTTAAGTTCAGAGGGGTGAAACATCAATTGTTAATTGCTTTTGATAGTTGGTTAGTAGTTTATGTTTGTGTTTGTGAGCTTATGTGATATGATTTTATTTCGTGTCAATTTTTTGTTAACAAAATATTTCTTTTTATGCACGCTTGTGTGAGTTAGATAGTATTGTCGGTTAAGATAAATATATTAGAGCACATGTATTAATTTATGGATTGAGAATGAACTGAGTGCTTTCGTTGAATTTTCTGCTTATCCATTGTAAAACGTAACAATATTTATGCACTAGAATTGAGTATAGCATCGTACAGAAACATAAAGATTCATACGTATAGGTTGAATAGAGGACTTAGATGCTTAGTCCCTTAACATATGATTCCCAACATCCTTTAACTATATATATAATAATTTGGAATGTTCGAGCCAGTAAAATAAATGATTTAAGATTGTGGTGATTCCAAGCATGTTGAAAAAGATTGGTGTAGAGTGTCTTTTACTTTCTAGCATGAATTTGGTAATGACCAAATGTTAGGGATCTAACCCCTAACTTTTCTTTTATAGAAGATAAGCATTGCACTTATTCAGTTTACGCATCATGCGTGCACGTTTTTTACTCGAGTTTATAAGTTCGTAGGGGTATCTTGAAACCTGGTACCGTTTGGTATTCAAAATTTGGGGAGTTATCGACTAAAAGCTAGTTACAGGAATCAAGAAGAGAAAAAAGGGCAACATCAATATTCAGTTGAAAAGAAAATATCAAAAAGAGAAAACTATATACATGTGCACAAGTAAGAGCTGACTGTTGGGGGTCGGATAAATGGTGAGTTTGAATCACTTGGTATAAACTTGATTGTTAGAGCACTCATTATTTGGGAATATCATCACATGAATAAATTGTTGACATTACCGATTGGACTAAACCAAATTAGAGTGGTGTAAGGAATTGATAATGGAAACTAAACTTTAGAATTACACCTTGGAAAGAGAATAAAAGAAAATAAGTTTGGAGGTGTGTGAATCTTACGAGCGAAGAAATGAGATAATTGGCCATTTAGGGTTGCAAATGGAACCAACTTGTGAATGTATGATGTAACGCCCCGAAAATTTAGAATAAAATTATTTGTTTTATAAATTTTATTTTATGATTTTTGAAAGTTGAGGGATTAAAATAAAGTATATTTTAAATTCTTATGTTTTAACTGGGTCAAATATTTAACTTTTGATAGAGTGATC
>CAIGRN010106589.1:0-10635 GCA_903798345.1 Fraxinus anomala | reverse complement strand
GATCTCTCCAAACCTATGAACTCACCATTTCTCAACCAAAGAAGGTTATATCCATAGCCATGAACACCATTAGGGAAGAAGAGAGTGAGTCTACTGACAATGAAACCCTTAGGGACAACAAAATAGCTTATTTCATTAAAAAATTCCAGAAGGCGATGATGATTAGAAGAAAACCTCACGATAAGAAAAATGATGCTCCTGGTAAATTTTTGAAAGATAAGCATGAGAAGAATAACCCTAGGACTTCTAGTGAGAAAACCCAGTCTGTTAGATACCATGAGTGTCAGGGCTTTGGACACTATAGGAATGAATGTCCTAATTTGAAAAAAAATTTGAATAAAGGAAAGGGTAAGATATTAACAGTGACTTTGAGTGATGATTAATCAAATTCGAGTGTTCAGAGTGATACCTCGACGGTCAGGATGAACAAAATTTTACGTCTATAGCTAAGATTGAATCTAATAAAGAGAATGATGAACAAAGTGAGAATTCAGAGGATGAAACCAATATTCATGAGTCTCATCGACAGTTATTTAAGGAAAGTCTTAAAATCAAGAAGGTCAATAAATCTATACTAAAAAAAGTTAATGAACTTGAGAGAGAGAGAGAGAGAGAGAGAGAGAGAGACTCTTAGGTGACTTTCAAGATTCTACTAAAAATTTGGGTGAGTTGAAACTTGTTATGAAAGAGAGAGAAATTCTTAGTGACCTTTAGGATTCTACCAAAAATTTGGGGGAGTTGAAACTTGTTAATGAAAATCTAGAAGCTAAAGTTAAATCCTTAACACGTGATTTAGATCTAATACTCAACTTCATCCCTTCATGAGTGGTACTAGAAACTCGATAATCTGTTAGGGATGAACAATCCTGCTGAAAGTAGGCACGGTCTAGGATATGTTCTAAATGGTAATACTGCTGCTAGTACTTCCAAGACCACGTTCGTCCCAACCACCAACAAAATTATGAATACTATTGATCTTGAACCTAAGGGTAAGAATGTGTTAGGATCAAGGCCTACCAGACAACATAAGATCAATCGTCCTATAAATAAGTAAGAACCTCCGAGTAGGTTTGAGCCTATGTTTATTCCCACCTATCACCATTGTGGTGCACTGGAACACACAAGACTTAGGTGTAATAAGCTTGCAACTAGAAGTAAAAGTCAAGATATTTCGAGAAAGGTTAACTTCCTACCCAATCAGGTTAGCCATTTAACTGAGATGATGACTCGGTTAACTAGCCTAACTTCTACTTCTAAGAAGGTTTGGGTTAAAAAGAGTGACCTAAAAGGTCGTGAGACTGATCATGCTCTTAAAGATAAGAGCATCCATATACCTCATTGATTAGGTAATTAGGTGCATGCATGTGTAGTTCATTGAGTCCATTCATTTTTTCATGCATTTAATTTATTTTTGTTTTGGTTTGGGTTTTTTTTTTTTTTTATTGCTTTTAAAAGTTCTTAATTTTTTTTAAAAAAAAATTTATTAGGTTTTTGTGCTACTGGACATTTCTTGATGTTCTTAAATACTGCATTTAGAATCGAGTATGCATTCATTTGATCTATACTATTATTCCCATTACTTGGTTAGATTTAATGTGGAGTATTGAGTATATGTTTCTTCATGGACCATCTACACAACATATACTGTGATCTTGTGAGTGAGTCTGGACTGCATGCGTGAGATTTTGGATGACTGTCATTTGTTGGTAAGGTGCCATTGAATATGAATTGACCTTCATTTAGATGACCTAAACTCACAAATAATTCCTTTATCATAAAAAAATGGTCATCTTATACTCTTTTTCGAAGGCTATTCGACTCGAGTAATTAAGTTCGAGGGATTTCTTATAACTTGGTGTCTTATGGTTAACTGACTTAGAGTCATCGGCCCAACACTCGTTACATAAGTCATTTTAGTCGATTAATGGATAAGAATCTGCACATAAGATGTAATAATCGAGAAAATGATATAAAAAATACATAAAAATAAAAAAATTTGTATGCTCAAATTTAGGGGGAGAAAAGACAAATATACGTGAAAATGAGCTTCATTTTAAGGTCCTGATAAACTTATGGGTTTGACTTTCATGAGTAAGGGAAAATACTTATCTAACAGTGATGTTCGCATGTCCTTTCTCACAAATTTAAGGTTTGGAGTCATGATCACTAAAAAATAGTGACACTTACCACACGTGAGTCACTTATACACTTTACTCAATTTGAACTCGATTTGAGTACGTTGAGATTTTTATTGATAGTACAATACTTGGGAACACATGCATTTTTGAGTTCATCAATATGTCGGAAACGTGATTTAATTTAACAAAAAAAGGGATATTTTTTGAAATTTTCAAAATTTCAGTGTTATTTGTGTCAAAGTTTTTCGCCAGCTTTTCATTGAGCGTCACTCGAGCGATAAAGGCAGAAGTTGTCTTGCTCGAGCGACAGCCCGTATGTTTGAATTTTAACGTTTTTTTCCACATTTAAAAAAAAAATCATTTTTTTTTCTTCTAATTTCGCCACACCCATTTCGAAATTGTGAAATCAATCATCAAGTGACCATCAAGCATTGCTTTTTGGATTGAATTTGCACTCCAATTCATCTAATTTTCTCAAAGTTTCAAGGTAAAGGCCGAAACCCTAGATTTTTTTATTTTTTGCATTTTTTTGGGGATTTTGATGTATTTTCTTCAATTTCATCAATTGCATTTTGTATTTGGCCTAATTCCATGAAGTTCTATCTTGCATATCATCATTTGGATACATGTTTCTTGATTTCTACATTGTTTGGCACGCTTGTGGCGTATTTTTCGAATTTTTTTGACAAATCTTAGGCTCAGGAATTCTTTCACCTAGGTTAAAGCAAGAGTTAACTATTTCATTCAAACTCGCATAGAAGTCATCGAATGTTTAATCATCTTTCATCCTAATCTCTTTAAACCTAGTGATCAACATCTGTAACTTCAAATTCTTAATAGCTTGAGTTCCTTCATGTGTGGTCTGTAAAATATCTCAAATCTCTTTAGCAACGTCACACATAGACACAAGCCTAAATTCTTTAGGTGATACAACCATAAATAGATTATAAAGCCCTTTACTATTCCAATTACACTCATATAAATCTTTCTTAGACAAAGTTGAAATACCAGTAGGGGTAACTACACCTGTAACTATGGTAGATGGGGACGGTCTACTATACTCAACCAAATTTGCTTATCCATAAATTTCAGGAATCTCTCGTTTTAACTTTCCAATGGCATAGATACTACCATCAAAATATGACGGAATAGAAAATGAACTACGGATCGAGAAAATTAGGGTTAGGAAACGAATTTGGGCTCTGGTACAACTTGAAAGTTCCTAGTTCGACCCTAAAATCATCTAGAGGTGAGGGGGGTGAATAGGTGAATAATGCAGAATTAAAAATTATCGTTGATTAATATTGCAACAAGTCACATAATTAATTATTCTAGATTCAGTTCACGTGAATTAACTACCTTATGTTGAATTGTCAGCTTGTATGAAATCAATAATGTAAACAACACAAACACTTGATGATGGAGAAAACCCTTAATTGGGTAAAAAACTTCGAGACTGAGCCAGTAGTTTTCACTATAAATAATAAGTACTTACAGTATGATCCAGCCTAGAAAATCCACTTGACTCACTGATCTAATTCCTGCAATCTCCAATACCTGTTGGAACGTGCTTCACTCACACATGCTCCTGATCTTCTAGAATTGTCTATCTCCTGTAGATTTAAGAACACCTTGTTCTTGTGCTTTTCATGTGCTTGTGGTCCAACCCCTCTCAATCTTCAACTACCTCTGAAATCTATTAAGAAAGTACATTTCTGACTGTGTTTAGGAAGTTTGTGTTTTGAATTATATGAATTTGACGTTTTTCCCAACTTATGGTTGATTGATCTCAAGAATCAAATGGTTAATCTCAATTTCTTGATGTATTCTTGGATCTTAACCACCACAAAAAACGTAATGAACATTGTGTATTTATAATAAGAGGTATTTAGGTAGTATATGGTAGATAGAAATCTTGAAAATAGCGAACTAGGAGTTCACGTATAATATCGTCGCTTGAGCGCCACGATAGCGACAGGTAAGCGAGAGATGTATCGCTCGAGCAATAGGCGGGCGGCAATGATTCTACTTTTTCAGCTCGAGCATCAGATAGGCGGCATGCTAGCGTAAATTCGACTACTCTTTCTTATTCCATACTTGAACTCAAAGACTCCTAATTCATCTATACAACTCTTCAAAAGACTCCTTGACTTTTATAACTTTTTTATAACAATCCTATTCTTTTATAATAATCCATTTGTNGACTCCTAATTCATCTATACAACTCTTCAAAAGACTCCTTGACTTTTATAACTTTTTTATAACAATCCGATTCTTTTATAATAATCCATTTGTCTAAAGATTTCCAATACAATATAGATCCTAACAAAACCCACCAAGAACCTTGTAAGGAATATCGCGGTGGAGCTTGGAAAATATGGAATTTGAGTAAACTACATGTCACCACACCTAGTTGCTACACCTCTAGCAAAGGATTTCTTCAAATTGGATGATGAGGGATGCGATGGTGCATATTCCAACCTCAGAAGTGCTGTTCTCAAACCAGAGGATGTGGCTGAAGCTCTGTTCTTGGCAAGTGATCCCCTTCTTTATTTTATTAATAGTACTGCAACAAGCCATTGAAATGCAGATTTTAGTTTTATATAGAAACCAACTGTATGTGATGATTGGAAATCACAATTGAAAGTACATACATAATGGTACATGAAAGTATACAACTTTTCTTTTGTAAACCATGTGCACATCCATTTATATTGTCATTTAACATGCAAAACATATGAAATAATATTTCAATGTCCAATCGCGCATAACTTGGTTTTCACATCCAATTACATCATGAATTAGAATAGATATGCAGCCAAACCGTATGTAAATTATTTCACAAGCACAACAAGATGGCCATTATGAATTAATAAATACTTTCATGAAACATCATTGTGAAAGATCATGAAAGTTTGTACATTTTCATTATCATCCAAATTCTGTCAATCAAATGCTACAACAGTACATAAGAAACGAAACAAATGGCATAATGCAAGATTACAGCAGATGCCATAGATAATCAATTCAAAATTTAAGAAAAAATCAAGAAGGTATAGAAGAAGTTAAACCGAAAATGGATTTCAGTTTAACCAAGTAAATCAAAAATTAAATAAAGAAATCACTATAATGTTGTCTTAAGATTGTTAACAAAATATTGATAAAGTGATTTCTTTATTTGTAGGAAATAATAACAATATAAAACCTATTAGAAATTTGGATACAAACTTCAACAAAAATAGAACTGGAAAATGGAACGCAAGAAGATCGAGGCAAGAGTTCAACTCTTTGTTCTTAAGATGAATTTGCCTCGCACAAGTGCCGATGGTGGATTGGGAATCATCTCACAAGATAAAACAGTCAATTTTTGTGATGGAAGCACTTCGAATCACATGAAATGGGGAACCCAACAATGTTTTATACTCCTTTTGTATGAAAATGAATAACAAATTTGATGCAGAAATTTTGCTATAGATTTTATGTTAATGTATTCAATGACTGCATGTAATTGGAGTGAATGAAACCATTATAGAAGGGTCCAATTTATAGAAGTTGAGAGGTTGCACCCGGAAAAGACACGACCCAAAAATCAATTTGTTTAAGAAAAGTTGCACAAGTTCATCGACCCCTAGCCTCACTGCTCGAGCAGTCGTTTATTTTTTTGAATTTTTGTTTAATAATTTCAAAAACCATATTTATCAACCCTACTTCATTCAACAATTTCTCCATCATCCGAAAATAGTTTTTGATTTTCAAATATACCAAAATCATCTGCTCGAGGAGTCGAGCGTGTTCAACCCATTTCTCATCAAATTTGAGTAGTGAAACCCATCCAAATATTTGGTCAAAGATTGACCAAAATCATCTTTTTATAACGATTTTTCAACAAAGTTGACAAAATTGTGAATTCTATTAAATATGTGATTAAAAATAAATTTGAATTTTTTTATTTAGAAAATGGAGACACATACGACTTTACTATGATATATTAGATAAAATAGAAGACTATCTTTTTGTCACAAACATAATCGATGCAGTAGATATAATGAGGAGCAAAGAATACTCCTAAAAAAATCCATCGATTCTAATAACGACCGAAAAATTATGAAATCAAGTATTCTTTGACTTACTACAAAATATTGGATAATTAATTTCGACCTTGAAATCCATTCGAATTCGCGAGAAATGGGGGCGCAGAGTCAGCTAGGTTTTTAGGAGTGTGGGGAAGTGGATGAAACAATTGTTGTGCCGACATGGCAATGGTTTTTCGTGGATGTGTTGGGAAGGATAGAATATTTTTTTAAACATTTATTTTTGATTCTCTTTATTTATTTATTATTTATTATTATTATTATTAGAAAATGTGGATATACGTTTTAGCCCATTTAAAAAGTTGGTTGCAATTGTCTCTGACTTCAGCTGTAATTATCCCATCAAACTATAAAATAAAGGATTTCGCCCACAATCCTTATGGACTGCAGCGCACTCTTAAGATAATTCTATCTTCCTAGATTATTTATTCTTTGAGTTTTGTTTATTTTTCACATCAATTAATTATTTAATTAGATAATCAAAACAATCACACGTCATTGCGTAGGCCTACGCTGAGATTTAAAATTTTTCTCGTCTACTATTTTGAATTAAAAATGTATTTACATTGGTGAAATTAATAATGTGCTTGAGTGAAAGTAATTTTTTAAAAAAGTGTTTTTTTTTTTTAAATGTATGATTAAAAAGTAGAAAAACTTTATTGAAAAATGTATTTTTTATTTTTTTTATTTCTTTTTAAAGAATGTGTTTGGACACGAGTAT
The DNA here is from genome assembly GCA_903798345.1 of Fraxinus anomala. Classification (NCBI taxonomy): domain Eukaryota; kingdom Viridiplantae; phylum Streptophyta; class Magnoliopsida; order Lamiales; family Oleaceae; genus Fraxinus; species Fraxinus anomala. The sequence continues at coordinate 3,685 of CAIGRN010106589.1, read as the reverse complement.
GGAGAAAATTAATTCTTAGAAAAAACCACTTCCACACAAGCACAATATAAGACATCTCCAATGCAAATTGTTCGTGTAAAATTCGCAAACGTATAAGATCGTTGACAAGTAATATATGATGAGAAGAGTTATCATCCTACGAGGAATAAATTCTAATTAAAGTATATTAGATATCTATAAAACTCTAATTATTTGTGACATAAAAAAGATTATTTTGTAATTATTCTAAATTATTCTACGAACTATGTGAAATTGTTGCTTTGTAAACTTATAATGGATGATTGCGTTGGACTTACAAATTCGTCCATTGTTATCTATTTTCAATTCTCAACTATGTAGTTTACTGATATTCATGACAATCGATAATTCTATGTTATTAATTTTTTTTTTCGAGATAAGTTAATTTTATTCTAAGCAAGAGTCGATCATATTCCTAATCCAAATTCATATAGAACTTATACCACTTGTTATGAATATTAAAACCAAGAAAATATGACAAGATGAAAAGGATCATATAAAAACACAAGATCTAACCTAGAAACCCAGATCCAGAAAAACCACGGCCAGATGCAAAGAATTCACTATATCAAATGCTAGGAGTACAAAGGATCTCTCCGAACTAAACTAATAAATTCGACATTGGTCAATCTCAATGTGTTGTATACTATGTATTTATAATCAAAGAATCCCTAACACACGAGGAAAATATAACACAAATAAGAGTTTAACATAAGGTGAAGTCCTATTACAATAGGTAAAATCAATAACGGAATACTTGAGTTGAAATATGAGTCCAAAAACCGCCAAATGTCTTTGACTTCTTGAAGGCAATCTACCAACTCCCAATAAAATTCAAGTCACAACCGAACTCTAACAATATGCAAACCAATGCATTAAATCACACGATTATTAGTAAGATCGTCATACATGTGATTCCTAACATTTATTACCCGCGTATAAATCATTCAGTGTTCTAAAATTATTGTTAGGCTCCTAATACTACAACAAACAACTAATTATTTAAAGGGTGCAAAAACATTTAAATAATGCAACGAAAATACAAAATTAATCAAGAAACACAAGAATTACTAAATTATTTGTCTTTGAATTAAAAGTAAGAATCACAAGGAGTATGTGGAAGCAATTTCTTGTTCTTGATCTTCAATCTTAATGTTTGATTTTTCAAGTTCTTGATGTTTCTTGCCTTGGATTTCTTGCTAGGTTTGATCTTCTCTTCCAAAAGATGTGAATTTGCATCTTATTCTTGATAAATTTTGTGATATGATATGGTATAAGAGGCTAAAAAGACATCCCTTGACTTAGCCCTTGTTACATATTTATATCTGGTGGATTTAGGTCAAGAAGCATGTCCAATTTGAGTTTAAAAAAAGTTCACACAAGGAAAGTTGGCTCTATTTGTCAAAATTTGGTCCATTCCTATGCATGATACATTTGTTTGCCCAAGTGAAATGCCCAAAAAAGGTGCAAGATTTTTTTTTCTTTTGTCACCAAACTTTTGAAATCATTTTTTTCGCCCTTTTTTGTTTATTTCTTCCGATTTTGATTTAATTCATTGAGTTTTACCTATCAAATAATAAATACACGAGATTAAGCCATAATTAATAATAAAAACTCCTAAATGTCTTAGATATTGAAGATTCTCTAAAATATTAAAACGTGGAGTAAATTGAATAGAAATTATTTGTGATAGTTCTTAAAATTTAACTAGAATGTATATTCTAATACACAGAGAATTGAACATACCAAAGGAGCATAAAAGAGAATATTAATATAGAAAACCCTAAATTTAATTAAAATAAGATTTAGTTTCACCTGTAATTTGTGTAATTTAATCTATAGGGTCATTTAAGTTGAAAATTTTTCATGAAAATTAAACTTTATAAAGTTATGTAATTATCAACATCTTCATGTCGAATCACCAAGAAACTTAATTAACGCGGAACATATATTGATCTATTGATTTGTATCTTGAGCAATGAATCTTTAATGTTGTTCTTTTGTTCTTCAATTTAATTGCTTCAAACCTTCTTCTTGATTCTTGATTGTGGGTTTATGGATCTTCCTCTTTAATATACTTTCTCTTGTAATCTTGTGTTGATAGGATAGGACAAAGAATAAGAAATTGACATATGAATTGGGGACAATAACCATATATATATAGTTTCCATATGTATTCGGTCTATCGTCAAATACAAACCCTAATGGATCCGGTCTCTACACATATAATACAACCCACACTTTATTCAGATGCCCAAAACCCAATTACTTAATTCTTTATTAGATCACTTTAATTTTGAGCTTAACTTTAATATAACATTTATACACAATTAATTATATATGTTGGCCCACATGGCAAACTAAATAATTTTCAAACAATCTCATTTGGGTCACATATATTACCTTATAAATGTATATAATCTTATGAGCTCAAAACTTTTGCTATCATAACTAAAAGCATCTCCAAACAATCTCGTCCATTGATTATATTAATATATGATCAAAGCGGCATTCGTTACAAGTATCATAACTAAACCCATCAATGGTCACGTATATCAACACAATCAAATAACGTAGATCAAATGTAGATATGTAGCATGAAAATTACTGTAATGTGATCCAAACATATCTATTTCCAACTAGTCCTATCTTATCCTTTAATGAGATCAACCATAAACTTTAATCAGAGTGAAACTGAACTGAATACTTTTTTTTTTTTGAAATAAATCGAATATCCATGGATAAAAAATGTGTCTAAAACAGACAATATCCAAATACAAACTTCCACTAAACTGGCATATCATCAAAAGATGCAACACCCATATGAGTATTCTGCTCATGAAAGACCTTTGGTGGTAGCCATTTAGTAAATGAATTCATGATTATGAGGTTTGTCCTAATATCCTTTATAGAAATCTAATCACTTTGAATTCTTTCATTGACAACTAGGAACTTAATGTCTATAAACTTTGACATCATCAGGCTCCTATTGGAATACAAGACTGCTATGTCACAGAACAACTAAAGCGATTTTTCAAATCCATCCAAAATGCAGTCTAGTGATTGCAGTCATATTCCATGACCAGAATCAGAATATTTAATGATCTTCAATTGGTCTAATTTTCCTGAATGTGATCATATAATCCATAGTTCTCTATAGATATCGAATAACCTAATGGCTGTTATCCAAATTTCCATCTAGAATTAATTAAATATCTGCCTAACATTCTAACAATGAATGTTATATCCGAATGTGTGCAAACCTGAGTATACATTAAATTCTCAATCTGAAACATAGAGAATTTTATGTATTTCATTTTCTTTAAATTTATCATTGGGGTATTAATTGAGACTAAACTTCTCTCCCTTAGCAACAAGGGTATCACCTGAGTTACATATTTGCATTTCAAATCTCTTAAGAACTTTATTGATACAACTCTTTGTGACAACCCAAAAATATTCTAAGAACGATTCTTGTGTATCTATATCCTTAATACAAAAGAGGTATCACCAATATTTTTCATTTCAAAATTTCATGACAAAAATATCTTGGTTTCGTGTAATAAGTTTATATCATTGCAGACAAGCAGTATGTCATCGATATATAATAACAAAATTTATGTTTACTCCCACTGAACTTGAAATATACACAATCATCAACTAAATT
>CAIGRN010106572.1:0-15380 GCA_903798345.1 Fraxinus anomala | reverse complement strand
GTGGTTTCGTGCAAAGTGTTCCGTTGTTTGGCCACGTTGTCATAATGTATGTGTCCATTTTGAGTAAATTTTTTCATGTTATGAACATTTGTAAGTTTACCTGTTCAACGACGTCCTACGTGATTTCACCAAACAATGCGTGCATTGTTTGAGGACTTCATTTTGTCATTGGCTCTAGCGACTTTGACTTTGTCCTTCTGATTGCGGAGTATTTTGCTGCTCCTCGTATCGTTCGACCGCAAACTGGACTACTCTTTGGTTTACTGGCTCCTTGTCAGAGTTTTTCTGAGGCATATTGCTTCAGTGTTCGTATCTTCAAATACCAATGTTCCACTGGGCGTGCCAAATTGTTTCATGCGGAAGTCGCTAACAATTAAAAGAAAGTTTAGACGATCGTATAAGGAACAAACCTCTCGAGACAAAATCCCAACGAGGGGTGCTTTATTTATGAAGAGTACGATTTACAAGAAACAAAACGCATCCAAGGAGCACAAGCACACAAGTAAATTGAAAGCTTTGACAAGAAAAAATAAAGGAATGAAATTACATAATTCTTTGTTCGAGAGTTGATTGATTGGATCCATTTTTTGAATTCTTTAGTTGGGATTCACTCTAGGGGCCATTTAATTGAGCCTTAGTATTTTTGTATGTCAACAGAAAGTTATATTTTCTTTACATCTATCAATTTATTATTTTAAAATGCATTCTTAGCAAAAAATTGGGGCTTAAACCGGCGCTAAATAAATAAGATTTTTTTTAATAGGTAGGTATACTTCATGATTTGTTTACGAACTTATTCCAATTCGATAGCTCGGGTCCCATCTGTATATCGAATATCAAAAGGAAGACGGGAATGAATGCTGCAACTTATATTGCAGCAGGCTAAACTAGAGAGCTAATTAAGGAGATATTTCTGTGTATGCTATTACTTAGATGAAATTGGGGGACGTGCACTTCATTAATTCTAGCTATATATACACATAATTAAAAAAAACATACATAATTAAGTTCAACAGTGTTTGTCTACTTTTTAAATTGAATTTGCAATCTCTTATTAAGAATTAACAATGAGCATTATCTCTCCTGCAGCTTTCTTGTATATTTCTTCCACTGGAAAAGCCTCCTGGCCTTTATTAAGAACTCCAATTGCCTGGTATATATAGATGAATTGAAGTAAGCAAAAACCCAGAAATTATGAGAGAAAATTCAAAAAATGGATTGACGATATAAATAATCAATTTCTCTTGAGCTGTAAGTTTAAGCTTTTAGATGATCTAAGCATTCAAAATCTAATATTATTTTCTTCTTCTTCTTATATTATTTTGAAAGCACACAAAATAGTGAATATATAAAGAGAAAGAAATAATTATTCAAAAATATGTGCTTCAATTATTCTCAACCAATTAATTGGAAATAAATCACAAAACTTGTTTGTTGCCTATGACAAGGAAAAAACCCTAGTTTTGTAAATTGACTTCTCTGTTTCATAATTATCAAACACTTGTACGAATTTTTTGAATAATGTATAAGCAACATGTTTGGCACGTAGTACTCGGCAAACTAAACAGTATAATTAACGGGATTCTTGCATATTTTAGGGAGAAAACTATGAACTTACATGGCCTTGAATCATGTACATGCTTCTATGATGATCAGATGAAACTTGGGCAGAAACCACTTCAATTTTATGTTTTTCCAACACATAGCAAATGGCAGTGAAAAGCCCGGCCTTCTTCGGACAACAAATGCTGATTTGGGCATCTTGTCCACATATGTTTAGGCTCATATTAGGAGAAGACCATGTCTGAAAAAAGACTGGAATTTGTGAGAATGAAGATGAGTTTGAGGCAATGGCAGGCAAGTTATTTTTCGAAGATCCTTGATTGGCTAAAAATTCCTCCACGGGCTTTGTTGCGAGTTCCTGTGTGGTGATTATTGCTGGAACTGAATTGAGAGGAGTTGGGATTCCATGGAGTTTCTTGTGCTTCTGTTTTTCGAGTTTCTGAATAGTTTTTTGTAGCATCCTAATGTGGTTTACAGCTTCGTCGACAATGGTGGACTTATCTGTCTGCATTAGTTTCAAAAATAAACATCTCAAACTGCGCTCAATTTGAGCCTTGAAATCTTTTTATCAACCTCCTCTTAATTGTTGTTCATGTCCAAATGAATATTTTACTGTTAGAGACTACATATCATTTAACACGACAGTATAGTACTGTTGAATTTTGTTCAAGCTAACTTGCCAAACGTCCGTGGAAAATTATATTGGGAAAAGAGAAGTTCACATAACTAAAATTAGATAGAAATAAATGTAAATTTGTTGCAGTTAATTGAAGAGAAGGATCGAGTCTTCCGCAGCAATCTAGGTTGGATTCTTGATTTTTGACGGGGAAACTGAAGATTCTTGAATTTGACGTTATTTGACAATTGATTTTTGAAAGAAAAAACTTTTTCATTAATTATGAGCCAACAATACTGTGCATCGAGCTCTTATCGATTCACAAATTATATTTGGGCTGAACTTTTATTTTTCTTTGAAATTAGCCACTCGATCTACGCTTATATTCGACGATTCCTACTCTTTATTTTAGCAAACAAGTAGAATTACCTTAGAAGGAAGTTGAGGAAGAAAGGCTTGAAGATTTGCAAACATGTCCCTCATCTTCTTCCTCCTCTCTCTTTCAGTCCACGTATGGATCTCATGATCCAAATCACCATCACCACCTCCTCCTTTTCCTTCATTTATTTGATCCCCGCCGCCTCTGTCAGCTGCCATTCGCTTCTTCCTGGTGGCCGGTGGTGGTGTTGATTCTGTATCTCTCCCATTTTTCTTGCTGGATTTTTCTTCTTCCTCTCCTAAGTTATCAGGATTTTGGAATGTACATGATCGGTTGTCAAAACTGAACTTCTCGTGATTACCGTCTTTAGACATGGCCAGCCAGCACAAGAGGAAAAGAAACTGTAGATATAAATCAGAAATAGGTGTTAGTATTCACTTTTTATGCACATCTTGTGTGACCCGCTACTTTTTTTTTTTAATTACACTCTCAAATAATCACATTTCATTTGTAAGTAAATAAGTTAGTTTTAACTTTTTTAAAAGTTTATCGATTAAATTTAAAATAATTTATTAGCTTGATTGTAAGTAGAGAGTTAAAATTTGGCTTTAGAAAAACATTTTCCACCATATTTAAATATAAAAAGTTAATTAAAAGTAACTTTTTATTTATATTTAAGTCCAAACATGTCAGGGACAAACCAAAAATGCAATCGTAAGCCCAAATGCCGTTCTTGGCTTCAAAACAATAAAAGATAGCTAAAGCACGTTGTAGAAAAAAATTCTCGCTTGAGGGGGACCCACAAGGATGACAGTGGACCCACTTCTCTAAATCGCACACGTTAGATCGAGATTAAGTCGTTACTAAGTATATCGTTCATACAATTTCTCGAAGACAGAATATCTCGTTCATATTTTTTCGACACATAACGTGGACAATGCATATCCTTTGTCAACTAGTTACATTGCCTTTGAAATCAAGTGAACGTGCACTATTTGACTTCTTGAGTATGTGTGATGATTGTTGTGAATATTTAGTATTGCAAGTACATGATATCGTGAATAAGTAATAAAATGGATTTAAGAGTTCGAATCATCGTTCTAACAGATCTACTATTTAATTCGATTGAAAATAATTAAAAATATTTTTATGTTTATCTTAAAACTTATAAATCTACTAAAAAGATGGACAAGAGAAAAAGTTAGAATTTTTTAGATTTGTTAAAATGTTAGAATTCACTATAGCAAGTAATTTTAATCTTAATCTAATAACAATTAATTACGTGTATTATGTTGAATTTACTTCTCTCGAGTTCAAAATAGTCCTACCCAATTAAGTGAATCCACAATATCCCTTCGTGATTTTAACAAGTCTTAACCAAGAGGATTCAATCACAAAAAAAATTATTTAATGATAGCGAAAATCATAAAAGCGTATCTACAGCCATTAACAATCAGATGCTAGTTTTTGGCCTACTCAATTCAATTTTTTTCACTGAATGTGCAATTTTAGGGGCTGCTATCGCATCCCTTTGAGGCTAGCAATCTCAAGCTCCAAAGTTTTATCTTCATTCATTTTGGTCCCTGATTTATCCCCTTATTTAGTTTGAGTCCTTTCTTAATTGCAATTTGATTATTCATCTTTAATTCTTCAAAATTTAGCCATTCACATTCCAAAGTCATTATTAAATCGAACAGATGCAAGTTTTGAAAGTTTGTAATTTAATCCAACTTTTCAATTATTGAATTTAACTTCCAAAATTTCCGAATTTCCTTTGTTGCTCCATTAATACTTCTAATTGATTGATTGCAATTCGATTGATCTTCAAGTGCTTCAAATTTACTCCAATTAAGCTTCAATTTCACATATTTCAAGTTATTTTCCTTCAAATACATCCAATTTAGCCATCGTTTCACAATCATTATTTCAAAACTCTTTAATTTTCATGTTCATTTTTAATCACACAATCACACAATAAACTATATTGCATGTAAATTCAAAAATTTTCCCTCCTTTATAATCATACATTCTCCAAAAAATTACTATTCAAAATTTTATCTTCTCAAAATAATAACTATCAAACATGGGCTTAAGAGTTTCACCTATCATTAACATATTTTATACAAAAATAAATAAATATTGGCTCAATTTACAACGTATAAACAAGAATAGAAATCCTGATAAGTTTATAAAATGCACTTATCAATTACTGTGAATATTATGCTTGTAAATAACTTATTGATTTTGACAAGGGCCACAAAANATCCAAAAATACTTGCTAAAAAATTATGAAGTCTGTGGAATTCTTGTCATTTACACATCCTCATTAAAATGCAATAAAATCCCATAAACAATTTAAAAAAATGTCCATTCTACCTAAAAGAGTTTCACACAACTCAAATCAAAGATAAAGGCAATAAATTTAAAAAAAAGAGAGATATATATATATATATATATATATGCTTGTAAATAACTTATTGATTTTGATAAGGGCAAAAAAAAAAAAAAGATATATATATATATATAAATTTCTTACTTTTTCACACGAATACAAAGATGTTATCATCTTTTGACAATTAAAGGGTTGAACACGAGCATTTCACAGTCAAAGAATTGCATACATCAATCGATTAACTTTACGGCGCCTTTTCAATAAATTTCGTAGAAATCGTGATTGTATCTGCATTTCCATGTGAGTATTATCCCCATCCCATCCTTTTGACGTTAATGCGTTTGGAACCATGCTCGTCGTCCAACATGAATGATAATTTGGTTTACAGAATATCACATGACATATATTATTAGACAATTTAAACAAAAAGTTATTTTTGCAGCCAACTAGTTTTTGACAACGCACTAAATTGTCAACCTAAATTGTACAAATAACTTAATTCACGTGTTTGACCATTCTTTTGTTGATGAATATATAATAAAAAAAGCGATATTATTCTACTCTAACCTCCTGTTTGGCTCATATTGTTTAAAATTTAGAGCGTACTTGAGCCCTATTATAATTTAAGAATGCATTTTGAAATAGTGAATTTATGAATATTGTGTAGTTAAAAAATAAGGAAAATTTTTAAATTTGTATGTAATATTATTTTATTGAAGAATATGTGAAAAGAGAAAAAAAAATATTTTGAAAATAATGGGATTCAAACAAGGACTTATTTTCAGTCATATAATTTATGAGACTCATAAATTTTATCAATTTTTAAACTACTTATTTTTTTAAATTTTATTAAAATCTACTAAAAATTTTAGTTTTTAACTAAATCAAATAAGGACTAAAATTAATTCATTTATGAAGTAATTATATGAATTTGTTTTTCATATAAGGTCTCGACTAATAGGCGTTCTAAATATTAAATTTTCTTCGTTTTTTATGTAAAACATGTTAATAATGTCATGTAATCATCAGTGTTCTAGAAAACGTAATGCGTGGTGATACGTGAAAGTCAAACTATGAGTTATGCGATCTTAGACGAGGCATATGCATAAAAAAAACGTAAAAATATGTTTTCTTATTTTAATTTTTAATCAATCACAAAATCATTTAATAATTAAAAGTAATACCTATCAAACATTTAAAACAGATTAGTAGAAATTTTATACATTTTTTCAAAAGTTTCCAACAAAAGATAAGTTTTAAATGTAAATCAATATTTAAGTTTTAACTTAAAAGAATTATAAAAAAAAAAAAAAAAACTTTTAAAAAAAATATAATAATGCGCACCTTACACTTAGACACGCATTAGCAATTAACGATTGCCGTTGACCGCTAAATAAGGCTTCAGCTCACTTAACTTGGCATTTTCATCATGCATCGCACCTAGGCTGCGCCTTTTAGAACATTGGTAATCATCGACAAAAAAAGGTAGCATTTTATGGTGAATTTCAACTTTCATTTCTAACCTTCTTGTGTAGGAATGTTTTGTCTTATAAAATATCACGTACAATGATATTAGGATTTTGCTATGTGTACATAGCAAAATTCATAGATGTGTCCATAATGGACAAATGGCGCGAGGGTGCCATTTGTCTATTATGGACACTCTTGTGTACATTGCTATGTACACATAGCAAAACCGATGATATTATGGTCAAATATATTTATTGTTAAAAGTATATGGAATAAACCTATTGTATTCATTACACTTGAGATTTTCCTTTGTTATAATGGGAAAATCCTAATCGATAGTAGTGAAGTAGGAAGCAATTCCCACTCTCTGTAATAGTAAATCGTAGATAGAGGTATGACTAGCTTGGCATTTTTTTTTCTTAACCACTTGATTTCTTTGAACATGAAAGAGCTTTGTTCGAGTACAAAATTTTAAAGATACAAAAATTAATTAATTAAAATTTTTTTTTTTACCAAAGCATCAATAATTCAAAATTGATAGATTGATGAGACAAAAATACTTATTATGAAGACGAGAGATTCGGAGAAAATAAACCGCTTCATTCATTTCTAACTAGGGATGACAATGAAACGAGATTGGGATCTGGACAGCCATTCTTGTCCCTTGTCTCGTCGTGTATTTTGTCACCTTACCTCGCTCTTATACCCAATTAAGGCGGGTGTGAAGGTGTCAGGCAATCCCTGTTTATTGTCCAATTTTTATTTTTTGCTTTTATTTTTTTCATGTCTTTAGTTGGTGAAAATCATTGTTTTTTCCTAATTTGTAAAACAATCAATGTTCCCTTTAGAAATGATGAAGATTTTTTTTTTCTTTTGTAATAAAAAAATTAGATTTGAAATGGACTTTTAATAGGATGGGGAACATGCCCCGTCCCCAATCGGGCCAACGGACCCTTCCCTGTTTACCCAATTAGGTGAGAAATTTAGGCCTCGTTTGGGATGAGATTTGAGGTTCTTTTTGCCATCCCTATTTGGAAAACACATATTTACGCAATTGATGATTGACCTTATCTAGTTTTCTATACAACCCGAAATTACAAAGGATAAGATACAATCTAAGATACAAGTGATTATGCTATATGAGGTACAAATTGCTAATGCTACTCTAGTTGAACAACTTAATCTTGATTGTGATGAGGCTCGACCGTTGTTACTGGAAGAGGCTCTATTGTTACTGTTAGGTCCAATGTTGTAATTGGCATGTTTATGAACAAAAGGGTCACTTGTAAAAAGTCAAGGATTTTGATACAATTTTGTATAGATGAGTTAGTTAGGATTAGAGGTTGAAAACAAGAAAAGTGGGGCGCCAGAATTTCGCTAGACCGTTGCCAACATTTGGCTCGAGCGGCAGAAATAGAACCTTCTTCGCCGGCCTACATCTCGGTGTCGCTCGAACAACAACTCCATAGCTCGAGCGACAGACTCTCTAACTCGAGCGACACATTTATGTGGCCGACCTAATTCACGATTTTGAAGAGTTTTACATGGCCCATAACACCAAAACGTCTCTAACTATAAATATAGAAGCCTGGGACAATTTTAAGTGGTTGCTTCATTCTTGAGATCTGGCAACCAAGTTTTGGAAAAATATCAATGTTCGTGAAACCAAAACACATGGCTTCGTTAACACTTTGAGGAAAGTACTTTCTTAGTTGGAATTCCGAAGTTTCTGAAAGTTGAGAGAGGTTGGACTAGAAGCACATGAAGAAGGACATGAATATGTGATTCTTGGATATCCACTTGGAAGAGACAATTGAAGAAGATCGGGAGTCTGAAATTTACAGCGGATCTTGGAAGCTATAGGAGGTAGATCGGAAGATCTAGCAGGTTGGCTAGATAATATCTACGGTAGCAGATCATGAGTCTGGAAGAACAACAAATCTTGGAGGTTACAGGAATTACAACGGTGGGAACTAGTGGAATTTGCTGGGCTGGAAACGGATTGTAATCCATATTTCTATAGTGGAGGTAACTGGTGTGGTCTTGGAGTTTTTACTCAGTTGGGTTTCTCCGTCATCAATATTGGTGTTCTTTATCGCTTTCCATATTACAAACTGTGGAAATTCAATTTAGGATAATTCGACTGTTTGTTTAACCATATAAAAATAATTAAAAGTGACTTGTTGCTTGTTAATGATATCAGAGCCTAATTTTTATTCTTGACCTTAATTTGTCTAGATGAGTAGGTCATTGTCCGTCCCGCCATATTTTGATGGCACTAACTATGTCTATTGGAAAGTTAGGACGATAGCATTCTTAAAATCTATGGGTGAACGAGTTTGGTTCAGTGTGGTGAATGGTTAGAGTGCCCCTAGTACAACTGTAGACAACTTAGTGACCCCCATCTCATTGCTAATTAGACTAGGACGGACATAGATGAATGTAACTGGAATAGTAAAGCCTTACATGCCCTATATATGGCAGTATCCCTGGTGAGTGTCTATGTGTGAGGTAGTCAAAGAGGTTTGGGATATTCTACAGACCACACATGCAGAAACTCAGGTGGTTAAGAACTCTAAATTATAGATGTTGACCACTAGGTTCGAAGAAATTAGGATGAAAGAGGATTATGCGGGCTTAAATGACAATTAATTCTAGTTTCAACCTAGGTGAGAGGATCCCCGAGTCTAAAATTGTAAGAAAAGTTCTTAGCTCCTTACCAAAAAGGTTTAGGCCCAAGGTCACGGCTATAGAGGAGAGCAAAGACTTAGATTCAATTAAGATTGAAGAGTGGGTTGGATCTCTTCAGACTTATGAGTTGATATTAGACAAATCTACAAACAATAAGGCTTTGGCCTTAAACACTGTGATGAATAGTCATAGGGAGTCATCGGATTCAGGTTCTCCTAATGAAGAGGAGCTAGCATACTTTGCTAAGAAATTCCGAAAAATGTTTAGGAATAAACAAAAAAATCAAGAAAAGCATAGAAGTGGTCATAGTGAATTTAGGAGGAGTTCCAAATCTGTGAAATGCCAAAATTGTCGAGGTTTTGGTCATGTTAGGAGTGAGTGCCATAGCACTAGAAGGAATTTTGAGAAGGCCATGAATGCTACTCTCATTGATGACTAATCTAACTCGGACCATCAAAGTGAGAGATCCACTCGTGAGGAAAGTGAAAACTATGTTGCCTTTACTACAAGAGTTAAGGAATGATCTGACCAGGGGAGTGAAAGAGAAGAAGACTTAGATAGTGAGAAAGATTCTGATAGTGAGGATGATATCCAAGAGTTTTATGATAAGATGTATGAGGAGAGTCTTAAGATTCTTACTAAAAACAAAGTCTTGAGTGCGAAGAATAAGAAACTTGAATTGGAAATTGAGAAGTTAGTATCGCACATTAAGAAATCTATCTCGATCATGAGTGAAGTAAAATTCGTGAATGAAACTTTAGAGACTCAGGTTAAGAACCTCACCAGTGATTGAGAAGTCCTCTGGGAGAGTCAGCGAGTTGACCACTGAGAGAGACCTTAGAAATCTAGGTTAAAAACATTTTGAGCGATCTAGAATATTCTAAGTCTCAACTGCTTGCCTTCTTTAGTGGTTCTGAAAAGTTATATAACCTTTTAGGAATGGGCAAACCGGTTGGAAATAAGGGATGTCTAGATTTTAAGGAAAACATAGCTAGTATTTCTAAAACCACATTTGTCCCTGTCATTGAACAGCCCAAACATGTGCCTAACCCCGATCTTAATGATAAGAGATTTGTTAGACAGAGGCCTACTAGACAGCGTAGGACCCGTCGACCTAGGAATAGACATCAGTGTCCACATACCTTTGGTCCTAAATTTATCCTTACATATTTTTACTGTGGTGAGTTAGGACATATAAAGTGTAGATGTCATCGTTTCCTGAACATAAATATAAATAAGAATCAGGATTATGTTGGTCAGATTAATTTTCTTACTAATCAAGTAAGTAAATTGGCCACGTTAATGACATAGATGACCGAAAATATTCCTGTCACTAGGCAAGTTTGGGTGAAGAAAAGTGATCTAAAAAATTGTGAAATAGATCACGGTGCTCTTAAAGGTAATAGCATTTGGATACCTAACTGATTAGGTTTTAAGAAAAGTGATCTAAAAAATTATGAAATAGATTACAGTGCTCTTAAAGGTAAGAGTATTTGTATATTTAACTGATTATACATTTTTTGTGCATGCTCGTACCTTATCATTTTGTGACATTGATTTTTGCATGCATTGTATTTGTTTATTTATTTTATAGGTAGAAAACTCATGCATAAGCTTTATTTTTATTGTGTTTGCCTGATGCATTCATACTTTAAAATAAAAATAACCAAAAATGGAAAATTGAAAAATAGAAAAATAATGGAATTTTTATCACAGCATCTATGACATTCTTAAACTTGCATGTTGTGATCATGTATGGACATAATTGATAAGTTGTAGCATAGTTTCCATTACTTGCTTGGGTTGATATGAAGTAATTAGTATAGGTGTTTTCATGTACCATCTGCACTGCACATACTATGATATTGTTAGTAGGACTCTACCGCGTGTTTGAGATTTGCGATGACAGTCACATGTTAGTAAGGTGACTTCAAATATGAATTGACCATATTTATTAGACCTAAACTCAAGTTTATTCCAGTAATAAAAAGTTCAATATCTTATATTCTTTTTCGAAGACTATTTGACTCGAGTAATTAAGCATGCGGGGTTTCTCAAAACCTGGTCTCTATGGTCAACTAACTTGGGTTAACCGGCTTAAAGCTCATTACATGGGTCATTTTAGTCGATTAATGGAGAAGAACCTGCACTTACGATGTGAAAAATAATTATGAGCTTAAAATATTAATATGTGAAAATAAAGTATGCTCAAAGTCTATCGGAGAAAAGACAATATCAATACAAAATGAGCTTTTATTTAAAGTCCTAATACGCTGTAAATGGTTTGACTTTCATTAGTAGAGAAATATATTTATTGGTAGCGATGTTTAGCATGTCATTTCTCACAAAATTAAAGTTTGGAGTTCTATTTACAAATGATTAGTGACACTTTACACACATGGGTCACTTATACAATTTATTCCATGTTAATTTGAACTGAGTATGTGGGAATGTTTACTGTATATTGATTATATTTATGCATGCTAACGACTGCATTTTTGAGTGCTTATATGTTAAAATTCTTTTTTTTTTCTTTCGTCATTTGTGACCAAAAGGGGGAGAGAGTATTTATAAACGAAAGTATTTATTAAGGGGGAGAGATTTTATGTCTAGGGGTCGTTGGGGAGAGATATAGATACATTTTGCTTGCTGCATAAAGACATTGAGAGTTTGCAGTAAGTGGGAGAATGTGCATTGCATCTGCATTGCTTATCATATGCATAGCTGTTTGAGTTTGAAGAGAATGTGCATTGCATATCATATGCATAGCTGTTTAAGTTTTGATATTTCGTGATGTTAATGTTTCGATTGGTGTTTTGATTGACATTAATGTCACATCTCAAACTAGCATGCCTATTTGTGTTCGTAAGTTTTTTGATTTCCTGTATCACGTGGTGTTACACTGGGTATTGAGTTTTGATTTCAAGAAACAACTATACCAACGAATGCAAGAAGTAGAAGACCTCGAGTAACTTGGGTAGTATAGATCCTTGACTTTATTTGTATGGCTTTGTCACAAAATGCCAAAGGAGGAGATTGTTAGGTCCAATGTTGTAATTTGCATGTTTGTGAACAAAAATGTCGTAATTGAACACTTGTAAAAAGTCAAGCACTTGGATACAATTTTGTATAGATGAGTTAGTTAGGCTTACAAATTGAAAACAAGAAAAGTGAGGCATCGGAATTTCGCTAGACAGTCGCCAACATTTGACTCGAGCGGTAGAAATAGAACCTTATTAGCCCGCCTATCACCTCGCTGTTGCTCGAGCGACAGCTCCATAGCTCGAGCTACAGACTCCTTCGCTCGAGTGACACATTTATGCGGCCTACCTAATTCACGATTTTGAAGAATTTTACATGACCCATAACAACAAAACGTCCCCAACTACAAATACAAAAGTCTGAGATAAATTTAAGTGGTTGCTTCATTGTACCTTCATTACATAACATATTTATATTATCTTTTGAGAGATCCAAGAATACAATTCACAGATTGATTCATCCATATCATTCTTGAGATCTGGCAACCAAGTTTTGAGAAAACATCAATGTTCGTAAATCTAAAATACCTGACTTCCTTAATACTTTGAGGAATGTACTTTTTCAGTTGGATTTCACAAGTTTCTGAAAGTTGAAAGAGGTTGGACTACAAGCGCAGGAAGAAGGACAGTAATAGGTGATTCCTGGATATCCACTTGGAAGAGATAATTGAAGAAGATCGGGGGTCTGGAATTTACAATGGATCATGGAAGCTACAGGAGGTAGATCGGGAGATCTAGCAGATTGGTTAGATAGTATCTACGGTAGCAGATCATGAGTCTAGAGGAACAGCAGATTTTGGAGATTACAGGAATTACAATAACGGGAACTAATGGAATTTGCTAGGCTGGAAACAGACTGTAATCCATATTGTCTATAGTGGAGGTAACTGACTTGGTCCCGGAGTTTTTATCCAATTGGGTTTCTCCGTTATCAATATTGGTATTCTTTATTGCTTTCCATATTACAAACTGTGAAAATTCAATTTAGGATAATTAGACTATTTGTTTAACTATCTAGAAACAATTAAAAGTGACTTGTTATTTTTTAATTGTATAATTCCATATGTAAGGTCAAATTTAGTTAGTAAATTACGCATGTTTTAGTTACAACTTTATCCTCTGCATGTCCCCACAAAATGGAATTCCCGTTGGAGACTTCGATCATGGAAACTGGAAAGCAAATGAGCGAAAGGAGCTAAGGAGAGATGTTTAGTGAGTGCATCAACTAGCTGTTCTTTGATCGAGATATAAGAGATAACAAATGTGCCACTAGTGACTTGATGGCAAACGAAGTGCTAACCAATGGCTATATGATTCATTCGAGGCTGAGGGTTGACACTTGATAGAGAGATGTAGCTCCAAGATTATTACATTCTCATATTAGATTTTAGACCTAAAGAACTTTGGCTTAGGGCACAATATTCGGTCTAATTAAAGAATGAGCTACTGATTTTTGCTTGCGAACACACCATGTCTTAGGATACATGCCCATTAATAAATGAGTTATAAACATTTGATGACATTTAATGATATTTGTAAAATTATTTCAAAATCTTTTGCATGCATGATTAGATGTTTTATAAATATCAAAAATTGCTTGATTATTTATATGTAACTTTAAATATTATATATAAGTGTTATGTACATGAGGATAATATTTAACGTGGACTAATCTAATTTGTCCATGATTAAAATTAAAGTAGGGATCTTTAATTATGATCGCTACAGTTCGTTACACTCAAAATGAAATAATCTTATCATAATTGTTAATAATGTGATTATTAGAATGAAAGCACTTTAAATATAACAAGAACACGATTAATAATGAATCTCTAGTTAAATCCGTTTTTACATAGAGTATTCAATTTTGATCAATGATGGTCATATATGGATCGATCTTAATTTTGAGTAATTAATAGACTCATATTTATTAAGTTGTGTTTTTTTTATGTATCGGGTAATGACGCAAATTAATAATGTCAAATTCTTGGTACATTGAAAATACGATGAGATAAATAATTGAGAATATTAATATACAAGAAGAAATCCATTCATTTGTAGAAAAATAGATAGACGATTCCCATAAGTGCTAATTAGGGGCTTCAATAATAAGAGTGCCAAATTTTATGATTAGATCATAAAATATATTATTATTATGGGATCAATATGACTTATGAAGAAAGATATAATTAAAGAGGTTTATGGATAAATATCTAACTTTGATTATAAACCATTTATGGAGGATTGATATGTTTGAAATGACTATATCAATGGACAGTTCAAATCTATTGAATATAATTTGCTTTATAATTTTAAGAGCGCTGTTCCAAATTCTTAGTAGAATAATTTGGGATTAATAAATTTGACATATTAATTAAAGTGTTAATTAATTTTCATTATTTTTGGAGTTTAAAATTATAATGTCCATAGTTCCTCTTGTCGGCTCTTTTAAAATTACATGAACATTATTTTAGTTGGATTAAATTAATTAATTTATAGTTATGAATTCTGAATTGATTTTAACACATTAATTAAATGGATAAATAATATGATTATTTAAATTAATTTGAAATTATACAATGTGATAATAATTACAGTATTATCTGCAATATAGAGTGTCCATTTAAATTCAATCACATGTGGATAATGATAAACAATTAAAAGTTAATTATACATCACATTATTATCTGCAAGATAGAGTGTCCATTTAAATTCAATCACATATGGATAATGATAAATAATTAAAGTTAATTATTTAAACTAATTTTGAATTGTTTTGTATGATAAGAGGATATCTTTTCCTGTAAAGTGGGGCCACATCATCCTAATAATAAGTGTGGTTTTTTTTTAAAATTAAGTTGTTAATTTAAAAAACTAAAATAAAGGTATATTTTTCAATTGTAAATATGACTCATTAGATACTCAGAAAAGAACATACAGAACATATAAATTTACGTGAAATAGTTTTCTGAGAGTTTTTTCCCTTCTTCTCACTTTGTCTCATGTGTTGAGAATACAAAGTGAACAATAAAGTGAGTGTGTGAATCAAACTTAAATTCCAAATGCCCACTTGTTCATTCCTTGTAATCGGAGATACGTTGATAAGTGTATTTTTAACACTTATTCGAGGTTGGAAATGATATGATATTATTGTTCTTTCGTCAAAAATACGACCTAAATTATGTCTTATTGCGTTTTGTAGGAAGAAATCATTGTTCAACGAAGAAA
>CAIGRN010106567.1:0-17637 GCA_903798345.1 Fraxinus anomala | reverse complement strand
TATTTTTGAAATGTAATTCTTATATTACAATTTATGTATTGTTCCCTGTAATTATTTTGAAAATGGAATAATTACACCATAAACCTCCATTTTCACTAAAAGTTCAGAAATCCCTTATTTTTTAATTTTACCCTATTTTTAAATGGCACCTATTAAAAATACCTATTATTCTATTTTATAAAATTTTAAAAAAAAATTATTTACCATTCCCAAAAAAAAAAAAATACAAGAAATTAAGAGTGTGTTTGAGACCCTTTTTTTTTTGAAAATAAGTTTTATAATAGTGATTTTTTCGAAAGTGCGATCAAAAGGTAAAAAAAATTTAGATTTATGCATAAATTTATTTTATTAGAAGATATGCGATTAAAAATAAATTTGAGAAAAAAAAAAGAATTTTTAGAAAATTAGTCAAATACAATTTCTCTTATCAATCTTTCAAATCCTAATGCCATCACCTCCAAATGACATGTGTCGTTGCTCGACCATCGCACCATCATGCTACCGAACCCTAGTACCCCCAATAGTGAAACCAATATATTTACTATTTAACTCCATCACTATACTACCTCTCATTCCTTAAACATACACGCATGTTTTTCCACTACTTTTGTTGACCTAAAAATCTGAAGGGATGATGTGGCCAATAGATTCCGATTTTTGTACATCCAAGTAGCCTCGTCATTCATATTTGAACAAATCGTTAGAGCATGTGGCCCTTTTCGGTGGTAAGGGAGGCAACCGCGAATACTCTGATGATTAAGTTAGTTGATCTGAGTGTAAGTATTTGGGTGTAGGACGTGCTAAAGAAGTGGACCACAATAAAAAAAATAGGTTCGAATCCAGAAATATAGAGAGAACAATGGGAGCAAAGTTATAGTTGAGTATATGAAATTGCATTACCTTCAAATGACACTAAGTGTGAGCTTTTATATTAGAAGATATGGAATGATAACCGTTGAATGAAAATGCATGTGGCCTCATCTCAATGCCCGAGGCGCCTTGCCATAGGCGTCATTTTATCAATCCTAGGCTCAAGTGCATTTTGCCCTTGTTTGATCCCCATTATTTTCAAAATATATTTTTTTCTCTCTTTTTTTTAATCACATATTTTAATAAAATAATAGTATACGCATACCCAAAATTTTTCCTTATTTTTTAACCACACATTCTCCATCAATTTACTATTCAAAAATGCATTCTTTGCCAAATAATGGGGTTTAAACAAGGGTTTAATGTTTCTAACCATTAGCCCATCATATGGCCAAGACTTGACATGTAAATAGTAAACTTGATAAGTTGATTGGTAGAGTGGTTGCTGCAGAGAGGTCACATCAATCAATCATAAAAGATCTTGTACAGAAGATCTTTTAAGAAACGTATCTCATACGCTTAGGGGTTATTCGCCTCGAATTGGTGATGTAGTGCTTCACATCATCTCGTCTCGTTCATGTAGTTCGGCATTTACATGGGGGTTCCGCCAATTCCGTCACTTCGACTACTAAAAGGCATCATTGCTTTCATGTGAATTCAACCTATACATAGGGGGTTCAGCTAGGCTAGCGATATGGAGTGGATTTTGTGTGCTATGTATTTGCCCTGTAATCCGTGTTGGAGCCTTATCGGATGAGGCATAACAATAGTCCCTTAAGTCCATATATAAATATTTATATAATGCGTAGACTCTATCTTGAATGTGAATGATGCTACCTATGACATACAACACGGTACGAATGTGGTTGTTGGAGAAGTGATACTTTGGCATGGAGTGTTTTGTCTTTGTTAAAGCCATATTAGCGAGGTGACCAATTACTTGGTTATGACGAGGCACAATGCAATATTCTCCCAAATCCAAGTATAAATATTTATATAATGTGTGGACGTTAGGTTAAACGTGAAGAATGTTACCCATGATATGCAACATGGTACGAATGTGGTTGTTGGAGAAGTGATGCTTTAGCATGGAGTATTTTGTCTTTGTTGAATCCATATTGGTGAGGTGATCATTTAAGTGGTTTTCACAAAGAGGCGCAGATGTATATGCTAAGATGAAGCCTTGCATGGAGGAGGACATGATGCATAGGTGAAGATGACACCTTTCATGGAAGAAACATTAATACATAGGCCAAGATGAGGCCTTACATAGATGATGCGTTGATGCATATGTGAAGACGAGGCTTTGCATGGAAATGGTCGTGATGCATAAGCGAAGATGAGAATGGAGGAGACCATGATGCATATGCGACAATGAGACCTTGTATGGCAAATGCACTGATGTATAGGTTAGGATGAAGCGTTGCATGGCAAAGGTGTTGATACATATATCAAGATGAGGTCTTGCATGGAGGAGGCGTTGATGCATAGACTAAAATGAGGTGCTGTATGGAAGAGGTCGTGATGTATTGATGAAGATGAGTCCTTGTGTGACGATGGCATTGATGCATAGGCTAGAATGAGGCTTTGCATGGCGGAGGCACGATGCATAGACAAAGATGAGACCTTACATGGTGAAGGCGCTGATGTATAAGCAAAGATGTATATGCGAAGATGAGGCCTTACATGATGAAAGCATTGATTAATAGGCCAAAATGAGGCTTTGCATGGCGGAGGCATGAGACCTTAAATGGGGGAGGCTATAATGCATATGCAAAGATGAGGCCTTGCATGACGGAGATTTCGATACATAGATGAAGACGAGGCATTGCATGGAGGAGGCTTAATGCATGTGCGAACATAAAACATTGCATGGAGGAGGCCTTTGATGCGTGTGTAAAAGCTATTTATTGTTAAATTCTCAAATGCTTTTGCAAATAAAGAAATTGCTTAGAAATAAATTAATTGAAAAGCTCGTGCTTGTGCGAGTGATTATTTGTAGGGTGATTCTTTTGAAAAATGTGTAATTAAAAAATGAAAAAAAAAATGTTACGAGGATATTTTAAAACTAATTATTTCTTTTAAGAATAATTGAAATTGAATATATAGAAAAAAATAAATTTTAAATAATCATTTTTCAAACGAGGGCCATCATCATCGTCATTTTATTGTCCTTTTGTGATTTTATTAAATAATTAAAAAAGTTTAAAATTCTATAAATATTTTTCTATTAATAATTTTAGTGTTAATCACGGTTACAGACCCAAGGCTCAAACCCAGTATTATTATCTTAGTGACTAAAACCCTACTGGAGTGTCAAGAGGAGAGCAAGTTAGGAGAGGTAGTGATAAAAAATTAGTAAATTAGACCACAAAAATGTCGGATACATCTACTCCGCCGCCGCTACCGCCGTTGAAGATGGTGGAGATAGAAGGGAAGGGCAGAGCACTAGTTACTTCTCAGCCGCTAAAAGCTGGACAGATTGTCCTCAGGGATTCCCCTATCCTACTCTATTCTGCTGCTGCTCTTCTAAATCACGACAACAAATACTGCTCCCACTGTTTCAGAACAATCTTTTCGCCTGCGGTGGTTGTTTCTTGTCCCTGGTGCTCTTCTGCTTCACTCTTCTGTAGCCCCGAATGCAGATCCATCGCCCTATCCTCTTCCCACACCCAATGGGTCTGCCAGGCCCTCAGCCGCCTTCGAGAAGTCAATTCTCCTCTTCTCCACCGCCATAAGGACTGCCAAGTCCAAGCCCGTTTTCTCGTTGCCGCCTACAACCTGGCCGTGGTGTCCCCTTCAAATTTCCAGACTCTTTTGTCCCTTCAAGGTGACCCCGTTTCGTCACAAGACGACACTTCTCTTTTCCTCCATTCCTTCATTTCCTCTATCTGTCCGCCCCCTAATCACAGCCAATTTGGCTTTTCGGCCTCGCTGTCTGCGGTCCTTCTGGCTAAGGACAAGCTCAACGCCTTTGGTTT
This sequence comes from Fraxinus anomala, assembly GCA_903798345.1. NCBI lineage: Eukaryota > Viridiplantae > Streptophyta > Magnoliopsida > Lamiales > Oleaceae > Fraxinus > Fraxinus anomala. The sequence goes on along the minus strand of CAIGRN010106567.1, from coordinate 13,786 downwards.
GATGGAGCCTTTTGCGCAACACAAAGAAAGGTCCGTGAGGGCCTATGGTGTTTATCCCAGGGCTTCTTTCTTCAATCATGATTGCCTCCCTAATGCCTGCAGGTTCGACTATGTTGACTCTGTTGCTGATCATGGTAACACTGATATAATTGTCCGGGTCATTCACGACCTTCCTGAAGGCAGAGAGATATGCTTGAGTTATTTCCCTGTCAATCTCAAGTATTCCGAAAGGCAGCGCAGGTTGAAGGAGGATTATGGTTTCGCCTGCGACTGTGACCGATGCAAGGTAGAAGCCAATTGGTCTGATGATGAGGAGGAGGAGGATGAGGCTCCCATGGATGAGGATGCTGACGAGGATATGGCACACGATTCTGAGACTGAGGACTGTGGTTTGGCCAAAGAGGACAATGGTTTCCCCCATGCTTATTTCTTCCTTCAGTACATGTGTAACAGAGACAATTGCTGGGGCACATTGGCTCCCTTGCCTCCAGCAGATGCTGGTCCATCTACTGTCATGGAGTGCAATGTCTGTGGCAACTTGAGTAACTCTGAACAAACAATGGATGGAAACTAGCAATTCCATTGATTTCTGTAAGAGATTCTACCTTCCTTGCACTGCTTCTAGTGTTAATTTAATCACAGTGCATTCTTCAACTTTGATTGCTATTATCCTAGAGCATTCTGTCTAATTGAATAGGAATACCTGCTCTTTCTCCATTTTAACTATTGATGCGTGGTGAACTCTGTTTGTTTATTCGTTGTGTCTGTTTATCAGTTTATGATCTTTGTGTATTTACTCTTTCTCTGTTTATGAAATTGTTTTCCTCCCAACGATGTGTAGAAAGACCGACATGGTAATCTTCTACAGTTGAGGGCCACTTGATTTTGAACTGAAATTCCATGTCCGTTCCACTTTTTTTTTTGCTTATAACATATAAACAAGATATTAGTTGCTTATAAACTATTCCTGGAAGAAATATTATGTCTGAATTACCAGAATCAAGTTTGAAGGTCATCATTTTTATGGAAGATATCTTTTTTCTTTTTAGCATGTAAATGTGGGCCTGTAATTTGTTAATTTGTTTACTTTAGCTCAAGAAGTTATTTCTTATGCGTTTTTACTGCTTTAACTTTTGAAGTTCATTTACTTATATTATATCAAGAAGCACCAATCTTTTTCCTGGACAATGTTAACCTTCAATTTTTTTTCACCCATCATTCTGAACTAGTTAGAGAGTCATACATGATTGGTTCATCGAGGTTGTCATTTTTTTATTTTTGTTTGATGACTATATGAAAGTTCTTCTATAGGTATCATTTTGAACATTAAGCCCCAGTTTGGTGGAAATTAAAATTCAAATTTTAATCTAAGTTAAAATCAACAATTAATTTTAACCACACATTTTATGGACCTACAACTTTCAACCACATATTTGATTTTAATCCCTACCAAACAGGGGCTAAGTGTCTTCTATTTGAAATTATAGTACCTCTTGGCCATTAACCTAAAGAAGTATTGAAATCAATTAATTTCTAGACACGTAAACTCTTATGTTAATTTTGGTCCCATTTTACTGAGATTGCATGGCTCTTGTGATGCACCTAGCTACATCTCAATTGGTGCTATCTCCACTTGTTCGTTGGAAGTGAAAGAGGAAGGATAACCTGCTTGAACGTAGATAGATCTAAGTGAACATGTGAAAAAAGTTTGACATTTACATTTATGTAATATCATGACTTCCATTTGGGAAGCATGAACTCTCTCTTGGAACTGCATTGTAGGTTGCAATGTTTTGCACAATCTTCATCTTGTTGAATGTATGAGATTTGTGGGTATTCTGTTTTTTCTTCCCATAGAGATATTCTTGTTCGGTCCTTTCGGATTGTCATTCAACAAGCCCTTGATACATTGTTCCTACCTTTGGATCATCAGTTCTCTTTTGTTGATGTATAAATTACTTTCAGGGCTTTTCTATGAAACTTTTGTTCTCCCATTGTAGAAATTTTTTAAATTTACATGTAGATTTTTATTAGACATCGATGAAGGTTTAAGGTTCTAAAGGTAGATTAGTTTACAAGATGAATTCTCAGATACAAAAGATGCATTCTTGCTTGTGGGGCATGCTATGCATAATGAACAGCTGCAAAATGTTTCATCAAAAACAGCCTTGAGTGGACCAGTCCTGGGTTTAGTTTTCCCATCTAATCAATGATTGCTTGGGTGAATTTGAAGTGGGTTAGGTTAGATTTTGACATCAAACTGAACCCATTATGAATGTAATCAGGCTGAGGTCTATGCTAGCAGTCAAATGATCCAGACTTCCTAGATAATTAATTCTGATTTCATTCACATTTTAATTGAAAGTTTACTTGAAAAAGGATGAATTTTCTTCTCTTTTTTCCCCAGAAAAAGGAGGCTTCCTTTCTTCTCTTTGATGAAGTCCTATTATTTGTCATTTTATTTGGTTTGAAATTTGAAAGATTGTTATTCGTTTTGAAATTTGAAAGATTGTTTTTTATGCTTTCAAGTGCATTAGGTACAATGGTGATTGTTTTGGTTGCTTTCTCTAGAATTAAGAAGCATGAATACTTGAAAACTTATTGCGTACCTGTATTCGTTACGTATCCAATCTTGAATATGCTTGGATACTATCTACTACATACCGGATACATGTTTTAATTATTTTATATTTTTCAAATTTTCGATACATATCGAACACATTATGGTTCGTGAAGAAGATGAATTTTATTGGTTTTAAACTCTTCTAAAACTCATTATTATTAAAAATAGACAACGAAGTATTTTTACTTAATAAATAAGCAACTTATTGAAAATAGATAACAATTTCAAAAAAAGTAAATGCGCTTTATGATAATAGTTACTGACACAGTTTACACTTATTATTGGAAATATTTAGTAATAAATAATTGATAATTAGAATTTTAAATTAATTGACAACTAGAGTTTTACTATTGAAAATATACAATAATATTAAATCTTTTAATAGTTGACGACTATAGTTTTATTATAGAAAATAGGTGATAGTTTTGAAACTTTTAATAGATGTAAAATTTTGTTAATAATTGACATTATAATTTATTATTGGAAGTAGATAATGGTATTAAAACTTTAATACTCGTTGTCCTGTATCTTAAGTGTTTTTTAAAAAAGCTGAATTGATGCGCCCGTATCGTATTGTATTCAAATTACACATCCAAATTCATGCTTCTTAGCTCTAGAAAAAGGAAGCTTCCTAGGGCAATTGTTGCTGATGGTTTCAAGTGCACGACGGTACATTTGTTTTGGAGTCTTTGTTGCTTTGAGTTGATGTCATATTTGTCCATTGCTATTGCCTCACTGAAGAATGTTATTATGTTCGGGGAAATATAGATGTTCTGAGTTGAAATGATAAGAGAGAAGATGCTTGGCAATTCTTGGATCATGGATTTTATCTATAGTTTATTTTAAATCAACAAAAACTGAAGGAGACTAAGTAGGTATTTCACCTTTCTCCCTATTTCTGGACAAAATTCCAGTAGATTGTCTCCATACTCCCTAGTGTTTTAATCAAGAGAAGAATGATAAAGTTTTGGTCTCTCCGCGCTCTGTTTTAACGTGTGGTTTATTGATGGAATTTGAATGTTGGAAGTGTGTTTAGCTTAGTTACATCCTGTGTTTATTTAACTGTTAGTAGAAGTTAATTGCATTGTTTGGTACCTGAGAACAATAGATGCGAATTGATAACCAAAGTTAGTTCCAACTAAGGTAGGTAGATTGTGTTTTCCGTGCACTCTCCATGTGCATGCATATGCACGTGTCCGAAGTCCCTATATTTCCCTGTGGTGCAACAAGGTTTAGGTATATCAGCATATAAAGATACACTGTTTGGTGAAAATGTTAAGAGAGCAGACTACTTAAATGTGTATTGGCTAGCTATGATTGTACATTAAGTCACTTCACTCAATCTTGTGCTCCAAAAGCAACATATCTAAGCTAACTTCTTGTAGTTACACTTGAGCTAAAAAAGCTAGAATTGAATGGACTGTGTCTAAATACTTGATGTGACCATTTTTGTATCAGTGCTGCAATGTGATGAATGTTGTTCCGATCAAGCGATTTTTTCTACTTCATCCTCAAGGGATATATGGATACCTATTCATGGTTCTTGAGTTTGTTCATTTACTCGAGATCATCTTATGATTCTATCTCTGAACTTGGGCAGGTCAAATGCCATGTTTTCTTGTTGAAAGAATTGGATCATGGACTAGAAACCATCCTCTTTTTGTAATTTTGTAGTGTGTGAAAGATACCTTTGAATTGTTTACGAGGTGACTTAATCTTATGCTCCAAAAGCAATGCATTTTGTCATCGCCTCTGTAGTACGAACACTTCAACTAAGATAACGTGTTTGTGTTTGACACGTGTTGGATACGGACACTCCTCGAACACTCTGCCATGGTTATTTTTATATTAGAAATATTATATATTTTTAACGCAAAGTTATTATTAAATAATAAAATACTCATATTTAAAAGAATTTGACAATAACAATTAACAACAATTATAAAACTAAATTTATACTATATCAATAAAGAATTTTAAATAATTTAATCAACGTGTCGATTATTTGTCGTATCAATAGCTTTTTTAAAAATTGCGTGTCGACTTGTCTGTCATGTGTTGGTGCTTCATAGGTCATTGCATTTTGTCTAACTTTTTATAGGTACATTTATGCTTGAAGCTAAAATTGAATGATTTAGTTGTTCTAGTCAACTTAAATGCTTGACTCAGCGATTTTTTTTTTTTAATTATCTACGGTGCAATATTATAAATGTTGCTCTAGTCGAGTGACTTCTTCTGCCTCCACGTATAGGAATTAGCTCTGCAAGGTTCCTGAATTTGATGGTTTATACGAATTCAAGTTGTGATGAGGTCAAATGCCATGTTTTCTTATTGAAAGAATTCTATTAAGTTGGAGTCACACCCTTTTTATATTTACTGTTTTCATACTTGTACTTTCTATTTATGGTGAGCATGTTATATTTTGACTCGAGTGCTGGTGTTCTTTTTTCTTAGGAGTTCATACTCTGCAATTACGTTCGATATTCTTGCTTGGTCTTCTCTATGTCATGTCACTCTAAATTTGATATCTGCAAGTACATACCAAAATTAGGGTCTCAACTTAAAAAAGTGAAAAGAGAAAGGAAAACATCTACACCATCAGTACTGAAACGTTTTGCATTTTAATGTAATTTTTTGCTATTTATTTAACTGAGCTGTATTACCTCTTTCTTGACACAGGTTACAACTAACAAGAACTCCAGATCCATAGAGATTGGAAGAAGCTTGGAGGCAGTTTCTCTTATGAACTAAGAAATTGATGCCTACCTGGACTGCTGGCGTTTTGTTTTTGTTCGTTTGTTAAATTCGGCTGTATTTAAAAGTTATCTCTAGGAAGTTAAATTTTGTTAGTGAAGAAAGTAATCTGGACAAAAAGTAAGTAAAAAGGTGACCAAACATGAGTAGTGCTATTCAGCACTCACAGCGTCTTCCATTAAATTATGAATAATTCTATTTAGCATCAGTTTAGACGGCTACACTTAATTGGTTTAACTATACGAGTCATGTGATTTTGTATTTAAATGAATCATTCATTTAATATCATGTAATTGATATCTAAATTGACGTTTAACATTAGAAGTGATAAATAGTATTGTTCTAAAATTATAGATTCATTTAAATGTAATGTCACGTGATTTACTTAATGAACACACTAAGTCCTTGTTTGGCCGATGGTATTTTTGGAAATAATATATTTTGGAATAGTAATTTTTGGGAGAGTGTGTTTCTAGGAAAGAAGATTTTTTTTTTAATTATTTATTTGTAATATTATTTTATTAGAAATTATGTGACTGAAAAATATATTAAAATTTTAATGAGTATCAAACACTATCTAAATGGTATTTTTTTTATTTTTGGATTTAACGTGTAGCCCTTAGTTAAACTACACGGACCACCCAACCGACCTGCCCACCATAAATAACCACTACAGATAGCGACGGTTGATTGGGCAGTTCAATGCCGACGAGGAAATAGGCGCTTACAGTTCATAGAATAAAAAAATTTGATACACGTACGAAAAAGCTACTCCACTAAGGACAGTTGTCAGTAAAATTGTGGAGCGCAATAAGGATGGATATAAAATATAGAGAATGATAAATAAAAGGAAAAGAAAGCCAAGGCGGTGGACAAATGATGTAATTTCATCGATGGTCACTGAATTTTGTTATAGATTATTACTTGTTCATTGTTTTTTAAAAAGTTACTCGTTGCTCTGTATATTATACTTTGCTCATCGAAATTGAAAAGTTTACTCATTGCTCGCTTAAATTTGAATAAAGTTACTCGTTAATCACTAAACTTTATTATAGATAACACAGATGAAAATTATATGGATGATCGATGGATAACTTTTTTCAAATTTTGGTGAACAACGAGTAATCTTTTAAATTTCGATGAACAATTAATAATTTATACAAAATTAAGTGACTATTGATGAAATTAACTTGTGAAAGAATAAACTATGGAGATTAGATTAGAATATTAGTTACATGGCTACCATTAATGTCTATGATATTAAAATAACGTATTTTTTGCAAAAGAAAGATCATATAATTATTCCTTGCAGTTTCAGAGTTGTTCCAAATACCCTTTATATATCTCTCTTTCTCATTGCATTGGCATCTATCTAATCTTTTCCTTCCTAGATAGATTGGATTAGATTAGATTTGATTTTATCTTCCCACTTTTTCAGCCTTTTCTCGCCAATGCAATGTACGGAGTCGTAGATTTCACGAGGAATCAAACAAGAAGATATTTGTAGCTTCTGCAGCATTTAAATCTCTGATTTGGTGGTGGGTGATGATAAATAATAATGCTCGTACCCCTACCCTGTAGATTGAATTTAATGCAGGGTTAAGGTAAGGTTAGGGAGTCCAGGATTCAATAATATATTTTTTGTGAATATCAAGGGAAGATTTTTTGTGTGTATATTCGCAATCATGGCTTCCTACCAATTGATCAAAGAAAATATTAATCCACATCTGCAAGGAAACAAGTGTACTTTGCGGATTGAGGGTAGGGATGATGTTGAATCCGCTTTACCAGAACTTGATTCGTCTTCTTCTCCTATATTGGGTAGCAATGCAGCCTCTAGATGTATAACATCTGCTTCTGGAACCACTCGCCTTGTCTCCCTCGATATTTTCCGGGGGCTTACCGTCGCGGTAACTTTCCATCTACATACTACTAATTCATCTACCTGCATCTTCAGATTTCTTTGGGGTCTATTAATTTGTGTGTGTAAGCAGTGTAGGATACTATAATTTGTGTGTGTAAGCAGTGTAGGATACTAACTGTAGCATTTAAGGTCATAGTGCATTAGCCATCTGTGTTGCCCATTAGAATAATGTAGAGAGAAAGACTGGCCATTTTATGCTTAGCGAGACTACTATAATAAAGGATCATGGCGGAATCTTAGATGTTATAGAAGTTGTAACATAAGGAAACATTTTAATTGAGATTCTTGGTAAAGATCATTAATGCATTACGAAAGAAAAAATTGGAAATTAGTTAATATGGCTGGTAACTTATTAGCCATCCGAGAGTGTAGGGAAGGATGAATGATGGGAAGTAATGAAGTTATAGATCATGATTTCTTTAGGTGGAAAACATCATGAATGAGATCTATAATCTGTGCATGGAAAGAATAATCTATTTCTTAATTCAAAATATTTACCATATTGTTTCGCTTATGATGCAGTTGATGATACTTGTTGATAATGCTGGTGGGTTCTTTCCTGCTATCAATCATTCACCATGGAATGGTTTAACATTGGCAGATTTTGTGATGCCATTTTTTCTCTTTATGGTTGGCGTATCTCTTGGACTTGCATACAAGGTACTTGTTTGTCCGTAAGAAAGCAGTTAGACTTCCTTTAGATTTGTGATAACTTTCATTTAGCCTGTGCATTAATATTTAGGATCTTGCCTTATTACCTCCTTTTGCTGAGTTTTAGGTAAAGCGCAGTCTTTTCGCAATGTTTTACAGAATTTCTCCTGGAATTCATTTTATTATGTCATTTATGTTGTTAGTTATACCAACTCCGGAATACCGCTGGCATTATATCTGTTTTTTGAGCGATGTCTTTAGATGCTCTTAATGTTCCTGTGTATGAAGTACTATATTCTTTTTCCAGAACTTGACTTGCAGAGGTGCTGCATCAAAAAAAGCAATGTTACGAGCCCTAAAGCTTTTAACCCTGGGTGTTTTTCTCCAAGGTGTTTTTCTACAACTTGTGCATTTTGATATATCTTTGGAAATTGCTATTTGATGATGATGACGACTTGATACAAGAGTCTCTTGGGTAGTAATTCATTTACATGATTCTTGAGTAATATTTATGTCTTTCTTATTTTTTATGTGCGTCTTTAGTAGAATTTCTTTAGTGAGCATGTCATCTTTTGCACTTCATCTTTTCATTCACGTTTTGCATCACGGACATCACTTCTGATATGTACAGGTGGCTACTTTCACGGAATTAATGACCTAACATATGGTGTGGACATGTACCAAATCAGGTGGATGGGTATATTGCAGGTATGCATCAAAATTTGTTTTCTCAGTCATCTTCAACTGAACGCTATTTATAGTTTAAAAATTAAAAAAATTATAGTCTACAATAAAACCGAGCGTGTTTATAATTTCTTTTAGCTTCCTTTTTAATTTTTTCCCCCTACAGAGAATCGCAATAGCATATTTTCTTGCAGCGATGTGTGAAATTTGGCTTAGAAACGATGACAAAGTTAATTCAGAATTATCTTTGCTGAAGAAATATCAAAGGCAGTGGTAAGTTTCCTAAATATGTGTATTTTGAAAGTGTTGAAGATTATTATATTGAGATGTCTCTTTCAAAGCTGTATTCACATTGAAAGAATCAAGTGGAATAAGTAATGGAGACTGATTTTGCAATTATATAAACGGTTGGCTTCTTCTTAGTGGAATGAATTGCATCTCCAGGGGTGAAGCGTGTTGCTCATCCCCGTGAACTATACGAGTGTGGAAAGGAGTCGAGAAGACAATAACAATTGCTTTTGAATGTGCATTTAATTCCCCTTGAAGGGGTTACATCAACTTTTAGCTTACTGGTTTAGGGTTCAAAAAATATAGCAGTTTAGATAAATCCATCTGAATCAGATAGATCTTTTTTATATGGTCTGCTTTCCTGATAATTGAAGACATACCATTACCCTTCGCATGCTTTGAATGAACTTAATGGCAGTATACATCCTGTTAATTTGATGTATAACTGGGGGAGAAAAGAAAAAAATCGAAGGCGAGTTAATGAGTAAAATTCAGAATCTTTGCTTGCTGTGAGATATCTGGAAAATTGATTAGGACTAGGTCATTGTAATATAGAACTTGACATCTTTTCCCTGCAAATACTGTGGAAGATTTATGTTTTCTGATGATGAAATCAAAGTTAATGTAGATGAGCCAATCTTCTGGGCTTTTTGTTTAGTCTTCTCAAATATGCAAGCTTGGACATATAAGTAGTTAAAAGTAACTCGTATGGGAAGCCCGAAAAAAGGCACTTCTGCAGAGTACACAAGTTTGATTCTGCTGGGTGAGATTCACTCAGTGGATGAAGGAATTCACATATTTTTCTTTGCGATTTATTTTGTCCAGGCTAAAAATCTAACACGTACTCTTTAGTAATGACCAAGTTTTCGTATACAGAATTTCTGGTGAATATTTGTTTGAAGGGTATAAGATTAGATCATTATGGCTCAGTAAGTTCTTAACATTTCAAGGACCTCTTCTGAGCATGACAACATACAGCAAATCCATATTCTAAAGAATTTGTCTGAACCAAGCATACTGGGTACATTTTAAGTAAAATAGCTGGCTCATGGTTACAATTACGAAGTAGAAATCTCTATTATTTGACAACATATACTAGAATCTCTTTATATGCAAATTCCATCATTGGGAGGTTTCATCAGAAGAGGAGTGCTAAGAACCAGAAAAGAACGAGTTACTAATAATGCAGTAATGTGAGATTAGATGCAATTCTTACCTTGTACTATGAGTTACAATTGAAGAGACCAAGACACATGGAGGCATATTTTGTCACATACAGACACCATACAGAAAATGAACCATTTTGGTCCCTGCTATTCCTTGAAATAAAGTAATTATTTACTTTTCTGAAGTCCTACAAGTGAATGATTCTACCATACTGCTTCAAGGATTGTTATTATACCTGACTACAATATAGTTTCCCCATTTCAAATATCAGATCCAGCAATAACAACAATCTAAGCCTTATTCCAAATAGCAAGTAGTAATATGTCAACTGAAATGTTAAGCTCTCAGAAAGAGTCTCAACACATTTGTTAGGGAGACGTTGGAATCTGGACTGTAAATAAAATGTGTTTGTTGTTTGGTCCATCCAGTTGTCACCTGTTTCTACAATTCTTATATTTTACTAACTTATGCTTCCCTTTTCCATATTTTCAGGGTTGTGGTCTTGATTCTTACTGCCTTGTATCTTCTGTTGCTATATGGTTTGTATGTTCCTGACTGGGAGTATCATATTCCAATCGAAGCATCTTCTTCTGCGAAAGTTTACTCGGTAGGTTTTCCTTGGTAATTTGATATTTATCTCAGGAATTGTACTTATTTCTGAAAATGTTGTGGCAAGAGTATTTGACATTATTGGTTCCTGTTGAAGGTGAAATGTGGTGTACGTGGAGACACTGGACCAGCATGTAATGCTGTTGGTATGATTGATCGCAAAATTTTGGGTATTCGTCACTTATATAGAAGGCCAATCTATGCACGAACAAAAGTATGTTTCTTTTTTTTAGGAGTTCTAACGGATGTTTGTTTCAACTTTTATTTTCCATTCCTTATATTCTGAATATCATATTTTTCGTTGTAGCAATGTAGTATCAACTCCCCAGATTATGGTCCACTTCCTCCTGATGCTCCTTCATGGTGCCATGCCCCTTTTGACCCTGAAGGGATTTTAAGGTTTGCACATTTATTTTCCCTGTAGTTCAACATAATTAATTCTTAGTAGAACCACATTGTATGAAGAGAGAAGTAGATTAGTGTTATGACTTCTCATTGCAACTTTCTCCACCCACATGCTAAAAACAAAAGGCTAAAAACAAAAACAGAATGATCACTATTCTGGTCCGCATATCTCAGGTTCAGTTGTGAAGATATCTTGATTAGGAAAGACTTTAAAACGTGTGACTAAAGAAGATGAGGCTTTTATCTAAAGCATAAGTTACTTAATTTTAAGTTGTTTTCTGTTACCACTATTACTATTAACCTCATTCTACATTCATTATAGTACAGTGATGGCTACTGTCTCTTGCTTGATCGGTTTGCAATACGGGCACGTTATTGTCCATTTCAAGGTGAGTAGTGGCCTTGTGAGTCATGATTTTGTTTTATAAAGGTGAATAGTGCCTGATCATTCTTATCTTCCTTGATCACACACAGGATCATAAAACTAGACTATTGCAGTGGTTTGTCAAATCGTGTTGTCTTGTAGCCTTGGCTGTGATATGTGACATCAGTGGTAAGAATTTTTTCAATTACTTCTCGTCGTATTACATTCTGACCAAGTTGCTGATTTGACTGCATTTCCCCACAGAATTCTTGGAAAACCCTTTTTTTTTTTTTTTTTCAAGAATTCGAAGTCAAAGATGCAAAATAATACTGTTTTCATCCCCACTTGAATAAACAAATGAAACAAGAAAACTGCAGAACAGCAATCTGATGTCATTACGTTCCTCCAATTCCAAATTTTGAATATCTAATTTTTCCTGATATAATGTTTACCCTGTTGACATATATTGGTTCCTGTTGTAGGGATGCATATAAACAAGGTTCTATATTCTTTCAGTTACATGTGCTTCACTACTGGTGCTGCTGGAGTTCTTTTTGCTGCAATTTATATAATGGTTAGAGAAGTCTTCCCAATTGTTCAAGCATAGAACCATTTGATACATGACTTGTTTAAACTTGCAAGAATTGGTTTACTTCTTACGGCCCCTGTTTTTACTTCAGTTATTTAGCCACAAGGGATACGAATAAAAACTTGGACATTCTACTAAGTATTGGCTTATTCCTCTTACAGGTTGATGTGTACGGATATAGACGCTTGACTGTGGTGCTGGAGTGGATGGGAAAGCATGCCTTAATGATATTTATTCTCGTAGCATGCAATGTTGTACCACTTATTCTGCAGGGATTTTATTGGGGTCAACCTCATAATAACATTGTTAGTTTATCAATAGTTTGCTCTTAAATTTTACGTCTCCTTTATTGAAGATTTTTTTTTCTAGTTTTTGATTTTTCTCACAAATAATCTGATTTTTGCAGTTAACTTCAATTGGAATTGGGGCACAGGGATAGCAAAACAGCTCTTTACATCTATTCTCAGTCCAGTACAGTATTTGATAGGTGAGGGTAAGCCGGTGATGCAGAATATGGTCCCTCCGCTATCTCAAATGTCCACGTTCCTGCATAGCACATGGTGGATGCATAGACGTAAAGAGTTAGAATGATAGGAAAATAAGTAGAATTAACAATATTTTGCGCTCGTTTTAAAAGTTTTTGCTTCATGTTACGAGTCCTTGCGGCTAAAGGATTTTATGTATTTTGCTTAGTAACGCAGATGCTACTAGAACCAGTTATTATAAATTACATAATCCTCTTACACGAAAAATTGTGCTTCTTGTGTGCGCTTTGATTCCACAAAGTAAGTTCTATAGTAATTGACCGAAGGTAGAGTAAATTGTTGAGATTGAGAGTGAAATGATGAAAGAAATTCCTATTTGGTTGCCAACATTTGTAACTTTCTAATGGACATGGAAAGTTTAACTTTCAATGGATCGATTGAGCGTAATTGCAGAAGAGAGAAAGAAAGGTAAAACAGTAAAAGTAATGCAAATGGACTTGAAGAATAATCTTCGATAGACGCATTTCGAATTTTCTCATGTAACTTAAATGTGTTGAACTAATTGATCTAAAAATCTAAACTTTTTAGAGTAATATTCTTCGATAGACGCATTTCAAATCTTCTCATGTAATTTAAATGTGTTGAACTAATTGATCTAAAAATCTAAACTTTTTAGAATAATATTCGTTTCATGGGTCTACTTGTTACAAAAAGTGAGCAGCCCCATTCCAACACGTGACCAAAACATAAAAAGATCAGCATAGTCACTCACAAGGGCATATCTATCCTGATAAAAGTCTAGATCGATTCATAGATAGATCTCTCTCCATATAGATAGNTCTATCCTGATAAAAGTCTAGATCGATTCATAGATAGATCTCTCTCCATATAGATAGGTATCTTCTTTAAAACTCTTGAACCTAGTCATTTTTGAGGAAATTTCGATGGCAATCAAGGATGGATTTCAGAAGGGATGCCTTTGCCATTCTTAAATATGTGATCCTTGCTCCGGGCTAATGTCTCTACTCTTTCTAGGTAAGGGACTCTTCTACGACTGTGGTAGTAGAAGGCCACCATAACTACCAGGTCACGAGCCCATCAAAGTCAGCACATGTTCTATGCTATTTACATCTTCGGAGCTTATCACTAAAATTTTTACTTCGACATGGTCCCCCATCAAAGTCTTCACATGCACAGTGAAATGGGTGGCACGTGGTGGTGAAGAATTGGGACTTTCAATGAT